>VNKC01004231.1:0-206644 GCA_008042775.1 Drosophila pectinifera | reverse complement strand
TCAATTATATTATGGTTTTCTTACTCTCCAAAAGAAATGTTCCCAGAATACTTTAAAAACTGTCAGCTCACGGTTCATTACAATACATATTCAATAGAAAAACTAGTAAAAAATGAGAGTTCCTATGGCTGGTTTTCCAAACGAATTCACCACTTTTCCTTGAGCAGTTTTGCCTTTTTAAATTCAATTGCCACATGAGACCCCTTTAGACCAAAAGTACTATAGTTGGGGGACTTCCCTGGGTCTACTTGACCTTAACAAGCGTAATATCATCAATCAGTGCACAAATTTGCATTTCATTTTTGCCTATTTGGTATCGAGCGGCACTTAGCCCCTTGTCCCTGCCTTTTGGCCATGTCTTGTCACCGATGTCGTCTGCCTGTCGTTGGCGGCGCATCAGCGCGCGGGATTGATATGTAAATCCCATAAATCATGCACACCTGTCGTCGCTGGCAGCCGACAGTTCAGCCCGGCTCCGATCCGTACACATCAGCTCGGTTTGCCAGGTCAGTCAGGACGACAAGGACATTGTCAACAGACAAACTGTCAGACAGACAGACTGGCAACCAGACTGTGTCGTGGTCAAGCCTTTTGGGCGACGACCTGCCCTTAAGGGAAAAATCAGACAAATGTTTTATTCTTTAACGTTTTATGCCTTCTAATATTAAAGTTAACTGGCTGCTTTATTTCAATTCTGATCTAACGAAAATTTGATATATTAATTCTTAAAGCAAAATACATAAATAGGAACATGGAAAAAACTAGGAAAAAAAATGAACGAGGCTCGTCGGCTTCCTCTTCATTGGGGGTATGTCCTGCAAATTGATTAGGCACGTGCTGCCATATGCTGCCTTCCTTTAGGCCAAGTTAAGAGTTGTGGCCAGCTGAAGGGCAAATAATTCATTCAGGAACTGAGGAAGAGTTGTCTTTAAGTTCAGTGACTAAATTATATGACAAAGTTCCACAAAACGGAAAAAACAAGGAATAGTTTCCATGTCTATTTGTCTTTTTTTACGAGGAATTAAATGATAATTAAGTGTTCTTTAGTTTCGAGTTTATTTATTTAGAACAAAGTGCCTTAATTTGTGTATAAATTTGTAAATAATTTATAAACTTAGAGGAAGCTTAGGGGTATAAGCTCCCTCTGCTCAAGTTAACCATCATGGGAAGTGATTCTGGTCTTCGTTCCGGACGCTCACTAATTGCTCGGCCACAACACCTGCTGCTGCTGGCTTTTTAGCCGAGAGCTTTGGAGAGATGTCCTACGGACGCCGGCAAAAAACCACAAATTTACATAAATATGCCACAAATCATAAGGACCTGGGCCCACAGCTCAGTGTGGCCACCCAACTTGCGGTCCATGTGACACTGTCTCTCCGGCTATTATGAATGCATAAAAAGCTTCAGGAGTTCACTTTTTTAAACCACACTTTCATTGCAATTAAAACACCAAAAAGGAAGAAAGCGAGTGCCAAAAATATGTACCTAGGCCATAAAAAATACCAAGGAAATTTATGTGCAGCACATGCCACTCCTGCAACTACAGGATCCCTCTTCCCCCCAAATTCCTGCTTTGTTTTCCGCCTTTTTTTGCGGTGGGAAACGCACGTTGCATAATAATAAACGTGGCAGTGGAGGGGAAGTTGGAGGTGTGGAGGTGTAGAGGTGTGGCTCTCGAACGCCATAGATTCTGGCCACTGCTGCAATTGTTTGTCATTAGCAAATGTTGCCCTTTCTGGACACTTTACGAGTCTATTCCCATACCCAAAACGCCGTAGACCTTGTTCTCCCTACAGACAAAATTTGTGACTGCGACAGTTTGTCCGGCTTGTGCCCTCCCCCCCGGCTGGGTTTACTGCTCCCCAGCCATCGAGAGGGGTCGGGTCTCCTCTCATTTTTAACGCATCATTTACGCCGTTTTATGTAGGTGCAACATTGCAACATTGCCATTTGCAAAACACAAACATAACCTCAGGCTGTTGCCCCGACTGAGTGACTAAATGCAGGGGGACTTCCACCATGAACCAGGCCACAGAATGAGGCAATGTCTATAGGGCTTAGAGATTTTGAGGGTAAGGTAGCTGGCCCTTCATTCTTCTTCAATTTAATATTTAAACAAAATATAGAATTATCTGATAAGCTATAATTAAATCATATTGTAAGGTAGAAGAACTTAAATATTGATTTTAAAAGACGAAACTGAAAGGATCTTGCTGCTCTAACTACAATTAATAAATCATAATAATTAGTTATGTATTTAATAATTAAACAAAATAGAGAATTATCTGATAAGCAATAATTAAATCCTTTTATAAAGTAGAAGAGCTTAAATATGGCTTTTAAAAAACCAAACTGAACGGATCTTTCTGCTCTAACTACAATTAATAAGCCATAACAATTTGTTATAGTTTTTCTCCTCCGAAATAACACAAATTATATTTGTAAATCTTAGCTAAAGCTAGCTAAATGCCATTTAATTACAAATAAATAAAACGGTGCAGTTTGCAAAGCTCACATCAAATTACATCAAGTTTTCGAATAAAACTCTACCCTCCGGCGAAATTACTGGCCCAACCCCTGTAATTTCAACCCCTTGGCATATGCAGCGTTTTTTATTTGACAAAATAACGAACTCTGTGTATCAACAACTGATTTAATTTAGCTGCCTGGGAGATATATACTTAACTCAAAAAAAAAACAGATGGTTTTCCATCCATCCAACAGATCAGACCATAAAGTGCGGCACGCGTTTAATTTGTGCATTTTTTACTCACTGCGAGTGCTAAACGGTTGACATAATGAAAATGTAAATTGCGGAGAGAAGTTATGGACTCATTTTCGGAGCTCCGATACGGGACAGGACCGGAGTTGGAGGACTTGACTTTATGAGCACATAAAGTTCGCCAGTTGCCACATGAGGCCTGGGTCTCATCTCATTAGAGAAACTTTTGCCAGCGAAACGCAAATAGATTTCTACTGAAATGGCTTAAGTCCTGCCTTCCGCAGCTGAGCCTTTGGGGTGAGAGTTTAGATTTGGATTAATAGAAAAAATAACACGGATAAGGTTTAGTAAAGAACTTGGGAGATTTAGAGCAATGCATAAATGAATTAATTATGCAACTCTCCCAGTCCTTGGCTTAATAATGATTACATTTAATTACCAAGCATATATATTTGTATCGCTGCGGTTAAACTTCCATTTCTTTGATGAAGGCAAATAAAGCCGAAAAAATGTTCGGTTCGGATTATTTGTCGCTTGCTTATCAACGCACTTCCGCATCATTAAATAATTTTATCATTTGCATTATTTTCACTTTCCTAAGCACAGATGATAACGTTGCCAGCGATGGCGATGATGAAGCTGCCTGGCTGGCAAGGATACATACAAGGATACAAAGTTCCCTCGGCAACTTAGGGGGTAGCTTGGTTGGACACACAGGCCGACTTAACTAATTTGTAATTTATGCGACACTTCTGCGGTTAAGTTGCGGAAAAAGTTGATGGGAGAAATCTTTTTTTAATTAACCCGGGCAAAAGAGGCAAACATTTTTTCCAATTCAAAAAGTTATTGTACTCACAGACCAACTTTGGGATATTAAACTTAAATGCAGGACTCACATTTTAGTGCAGTTGGTAAGTCCTTTAAGATCCAAATCTGAGGCATACATATTTCGTAAATGGAGAAGCAGGGCCGAGTTCACTTCACTTACATTACGAACCCATTAAAGCTGCCGGGGGAACACGAAAAAAATTGTTTTATAGGAACGGAGGACGGAGGATGGAGGACTATGGAAATGCAAATGCCAAAGGACATGAGGGGGGGAGAGAGCATGGGACAAACGATAATGAGGACAAACAGCAGAAGCACAAATATAGCAACGGCAACAACCGCCACTTGCAGCTACAATGATAATGTTGCTGGCTGTTGATGACAACAACATTCAGCAGCAGCAACAACTGCCAGCAACAACTAACTACACTGAGAATACAAGCTTCATGAATATAAATAAATAAAAACATTCATCGAAACAATAAAATATAATTTTGAATTTTTATAATAATATAAACAACATCGAAAAGCTTAATGTAAAGCAACAAAATCCTTTAAACGGAGTCAGTTTGAAGAGCCTATAAATATATATGAATAAATATATATGAATAAATATATATGAATATAAATAAATAATAACATTCATGGAAACAATAAAATATAATTTTTAATTTGTATAATAATATATAAACAACATCGAAAAGCTTAATGTAAAGCAACAAAATCCATAAAACGGATTCATTTTGAAGAGCCAATAAATATACATGAATAAATATATATGAATATAAATAAATAAAAACATTTTTCGAAACAATAAAATATAATTTTGAATTTTAATAATAATATATAAACAACATTGAAAAGCTTAATGTAAAGCAACAAAATCCTTTAAACGGATTCAGTTTGAAGAGCCAATAAATATATATGAATAAATATATATGAATTTAAATAAATAAAAACATTCATCGAAACAATAAAATATAGTTTTGAATTTTTATAATAATATATAAACAACATTGAAAAGCTTAATGTAAAGCAACAAAATCCTTTAAACGGATTCAGTTTGAAGAGCCCATAAGCATAGGTTTTATTAACTTTCGCACTAGATACAATAATATATATTAAATATATATTAAAATACATACAATACATACAATAAATACATATTAAAATACACCAAATATATTAAAATTAAAGAGTTACCTTCCCAATGGTTTTATATTTCGAACAGTGTGATTACAAACTCTACTAATGCAAAGCAACAAAGTCCTTTAAACGGATTCAGTTTGAAGAGCCCATAAGCATAGGTTCTATTATCTTTCCCACTAGATACAATAATATATATTAAATATATAATTAAATACATACAATACATAGAATAAATACATATTAAAATACACCAAAAATATTAAAATTAAAGAGTTACCTACCTATTTCGAACGGTGTGATTACAAACTCTACTAACAACCGAACAACCTACGGAAATCAGCCAAAGAATGCGCGCCCCAGTGAAGCATTTTGCCCCATCTTGTCCCCACTGTGCCGCCTTAAAGTCCTTGGGAAAAAACGAAATCTAAACGCTGTCTGTGCCTGCCATTCCCCCTCCTGCTCACCTCTCAAAACCCTCTCTAAGCAGCCTTTTTGCCCGGCAAGGATGTGCCTGCCGCTGCTCATTTTCGCTACTAAATAAGACAGGCCGCCGCGTCCTCGAACAGCATTTTGACATTTCTTCTTCTTGGCCGCGCTTTTTTTCTTTGTTTCTTGTGTTGTGATTTTTTGTATACATTTTTCCATTTCTCCTCACAAATTTGTGCAATTTTCGTGCCATAAAGCGAGGTCTCAGGACAGGGGGGAAATGCATCAAGCAAACTGCAAGAAAATATATCTTAACCAATGCAAGGGAAAATTATTTATAAACGATTTGATGTAACCAACAATAAGGAAGAACTACTACAATTAATATACTTAATAGTATCATATTTATATTAAAATATTAAATAAATACATTTAGAATTAAAGACTATTTACGAGCAAACTTTGAACTTGTACAAAGCTTGTCACTTTTTTAAGGCAATGCTTATTTATTAAAACAGAAAACAATCTGGGAAATGGCTTTTCAATTTCGGTTTTCACATTATTTATTTTTGTGAGCCACTGCATGCACGATTTACTCGGAAAAAGGCGGAAAGTTCGCAGTCAAGTGAAAATGTCAGCCACTCAAAATGTGAGCGCCATTTCGCATATATGTGTAAAAAATCGACCAAAAACTGAAGAAACACACTATAACGAAAAGAGCAGGAGCAGGAGAAAGAGAATAATGTCGAACGGAGTTTATTTAAGGTTTAACGATTTGGAAATAACACCACAAAACAGGACGACAAATTATTTGGCCATCAACTGCAGAACTCTTGAGGGGCTGGAACTTATTAATTTTCACAAAAGTCAGCCACACGCAAAAAAGTATCCAGAACACACACACACCCCCACTCGAAAATTGTGAAAAACTGTGACGTTATGCACATGAGTGAGCAAATAGCAGCAGCAACATCAGCAGCCAAAATACATAGCATACTTCGCCGGGCATTAGTTTGCTTTTCGGAGCGAGGGGATGATGGTTAAGATCGAATCAAATGGGTCCGAGGTCGGGAGTAGAGCCAACAAATTATGAGTAATTGTTCGCTTTTCGTGGGGTGAAAACACATACCAACCATGGGTTGTGTGTGGTTTGAATGACGGAGCACTCAGAGGGTGTTTTAAACGATTATAGAAGTCACGAAAGAGCCAAAGCTAAGAATCAGTTTTGGAATTAGCTAGCCAAAAGTTAAGTTAAAGTCCTGTTAAAACGTAATCATATTAAATATTTTATACGGTTCCCGATAAAGGATGCTATCCTCCCTGGGAGGAGTGACACTGAGAGAGGACGTGCTTTAAGCACTCTTTCTCCTCTTAATTCAAGCTTCTCCTGCTGAAGTCATTGTGCGGTACTGACAGTCTTTAAGCGCGTCTGTCTGTCTGCCAGTGTCCAGTGAGTGCCCTAATGGGGAGGTAGCACTGTTCGCTACTCAGACTGAGAAGTTTTTAGACCGTTCACTTCAAACAGTTGGCCAAGTCAGTTTTGAGGCTCTGCAGGTGGCCAGGAGTTGTGAGTTTGAGCCGGCCCTCTTCACTGCCCATGTTAAGGAACCCATACTACGAATCAGCGATAGGTAGGATTAGTTAGCAGTCCATAAGGTGCATGATTGCGGCCTATCCAAAGCTCGGTCTTAGGACTTCCCGAATTTCAGTGACCTCCTCAGTCTATAAAATGTATTCTGGAAATTTAATGAATGTGAATAATGATTTATTATAAAGAAATATAATATGTATTATTCAAGCTAGACGGTGTAAGTTCACTTGCATATATAGACTTTGAGTCATTTAGACTTTGAGTATTATATTATTTAATATATCCATATAGAAATATGTTTTGAGCATTTTTTAGCTTTAGATGAGTTTTCAGTGTGACCCGAGCAAATAAGTCCTAAAATACAAATGTAGGTATTAAGAAATGTAATTTAAAAATAAATAAAAAAGGCATATAAAAAAAAATACACCGCTGCATGGGAATGCAATCGAAAATATAGAAAGTCAACAGAATCATTATCATATCGAGCCTAAGTGAGGGCATCTATTTTAAAATAGAGGTTTTCCATGAGATATACATGACATTATCTATTCACTATTTCTTGAAGCTTAAATAAAATGAAAATAAATACCAATTTTTTAATTGTTAGCATGCCAATTTAAAAATGTATCGGCTTTAAAAAGTAAGAAAACGTGTGTCACTTTTTCAATAGAGATATGCTTTAGCTTTAGATGCGCTTTAAGTGTGGCCAGATCAAATAAAACATTTAAAAAAATTTAAGTATTGTGAAATGAGATTTAGAAATAAATAGGGATATATAATAGGGATATTCGTAACAAAAACTTTACACCACTGCATGAAAAAGTCATCGAAAATATAGAAAGCTAACAGAAGGTGTACGAAGGTATCGTTACCTACAACGCCACTCTAAAGATATCATCTGAAATCCACTGCGTTAAATTCTGGGATGTGTTACGCAATGGAGCTAGAATTTGGATCAGTAAGGATTTACCTTTCTTTGAAGCGAATTTTATTATCACCTCAGCTGAAAGTGCGGACATTCATTTTGTAATTGAAGTATTCCATGGAAGGTTTTAGTCGACATTATCATTATTTCTTGGGGCTTAGATAACGAGAAAATAAAACATAATTTTGTGATTGTCAGCATGCCAAATTAAAAATGTATCGACTTGAAGATACAAATAAATGTGTAGTGTCACCATTAGTCACCGTTACTAATTTACGAAGTTAAAACGTATTACATAGCCAACATTAAGATGGGTAGATGTTCAAATACCATAACATCGACTCTACGATGAAGGTCTACGGATCGACGGTTTTAGTAGAAATTTTTATTCTGGCAAGTGTAGGTGCTTTCATCTTCTCCATTGATTCAAGCCAAACATGGGGATGGCCAAAACCTGGTGATGTCACAAAAGTACAAACCATAAAAAGAACTGCCGGATTTTTTAGTGTTACCTACAACTCTACACTACGTATGTCAAAAACGATCAATTGCGTTAAGTTCTGGGATAAGTCAAAAACTGGAGCTACAGTATGGATGAGTAAGGAACCACCATGCACTGAATCTGTGGTCACTATCACCTCGGCTTGGGGTCGAGGTTTCCATTTTGTAATGGAGGTTTTCCATGATAAATAGATGACCTTATCACTAATTATTGAAATAAGATAAAAAGCATAAAAAACACATTCTTGTAATTGTTAGCATGTCAAATTAAAAATGTATCGGCTTTATAAAATAAATAAACGTGGAAACCATTACTAATTATATTTACGTTTGTTACAATTGAAAAATGTTGTGAATGTACCTTTAGATTAGAATATTGAGTGTGGCCAGATCAAAAACATCCTAAAATACAAATTTAAGTATTGAGAAATGTTATCTAAAAATAAAGAGAATAGGGGTTTTGGTAAAAAACGATAACCGCTGCATGAGAAAGTTATCGAAAATATGGAGAGCTAACAGAAGGTAATACGTATATCTACGATGAAGGTCTACGGAACAATTGTTTTATCAGCCATTCTTATTCTGGCAATTGAAGGTATTATCCACATGAATTCAAGTCAAGTATGGGGATATCCAAGATATGGTGACACCAAAACAACTGCTATTATATGTAAGCCTCCGACATCTGGAAAAACGCTCTACAACGCTACGTTAAGGATGCCATATAAGATCAATTGCGTTGATCTCAAGGATCTAACAAATAAATCAGCTGACGTATACCTGAGTATACCACCACCTTTCTATAAATCGACGCTCTTTATCGTCTCGAGTTTGAAGGAAGGTTTCCATTTTGAATTATCTGTTCACCATGAGAATCATTATTAGAGGATATTATCACAATTCTTTGAAGCTTAGATAAAAATCAAATAAAGCACAATTGTGTAATTGTCAGCAAGACAAATTAAAAATTTATCGGCATTAAAAAATAAATTAATGTGTAGTGTCACTATTAATCAGCATTACTAATTTACATTTGTTTCAATAGAAAAATGCATTGTGAATTATTTATTATTATTAGTTTTACATGAGTATTTTAAGTGTGACCTGATCTAAGATGTCCTAAAAAAGAAATTTAAGTATTGCGAAATGTGATTTAAAAATAAAGAGAATATGGGTTTTGGTAAAAAACGATAACCGCTGCATGAGAAAGTTATCGAAAATCTAGAGAGCTAACAGAAGGCAATACGTATATCTACGATGAAGGTCTACGGAACAATTGTTTTATCAGCCATTCTTATTCTGGCAAATGAAGGTCTCGAAATGAGTTCAAGTCAAGCATGGGGTACAGAAAAATTGGGTGACAAAACAGCAACTGCAGTCATAAAAAAGCGTAATACACTTGGATTCGCGGTCTACAACGCAACCATAAGGATGCCAACTCAAATCAATTACGTTGGATTCAAGGATATATCAAGTACTGCAGCTAGCGTATGGATCAGTAAGCCACCACCTTTCACTGAAGCGGTGATCACTATCGTCTCGAGTTGGCGTAAAGGTTTCCATTTTAATTTGACTGTTTACTATGCTTAGATAAAAATCAAATAAAGCACAATTGTGTAATTGTCAGCAAGACAAATTAAAAATGTATCGGCGTTAAAAAATAAATTAATGTGTAGTGTCACTATTAATCAGCATTACTAATTTACATTTGTTTCAATAATGCATTGTAAATGTTATAGTTTTAGATGAGTATTTTAAGTGTGACCGGATCTAAGATGTCCTAAAAACAAATTTTCCTGGTGACGTCAGAGATATACAAGATATACGTAGGCGGGGGATATTTAATAGTACTGTTACCTTCATCGCCACACTAAGGATGAAAAATAAAATGAACTGCGTTAAATTCTGGGATTTGTCAGCAACTGGAGCTACAATATGGATGAGTAAGGATCCACCTTTCTATAATTCGGACTTCACTTATCACCTCGAGTTTAAGTCAGGGCATTTATTTTGTAGTGGAAGTTATCCATGAGACTTAGATGACATTATCACTATTCCGTGAAGCTTAGATAAAAATCATATAAATAACAATTGTGTAATTGTCAATATGCCATATTTAAAAAATATCGGCTTCAAAAAATAAGTATTAGTCACAGTTACTAATTTACCTAGTTATACTATGTTACGTCTTGACATTGAGGTCGATAAGTTAAACTGTAAAATACCGTAACATATTAGGCTAATGCGCGTGTTATTTCTTTATAACAAAAATGATCACGACTTCACGGAAAATATAAAATTTAGAAAGCATTCAGAAGCTGGTTTACATGGCAACCATGAAGCTCTACAGCCTTTCTTATTCAGGCAACTCCAGGTGCTCAGTTATTTGATGTAAGCCAAGCATGGGGCTGGCCAAAACCTGGCGACTGAATAGAAAGGGTAGAAGTTGCTATGCCTGGAAAATTTTTATAGATCGTGACCTACAACGCTACATAATTGATGGAAAATAAGATCAATTGAGTTAAATTCTGGGATAAAACAAAAACTACGGATGAGCGATGAACCACCTTGATTCTTTTCGGTGATCACTCGGTGATCAGCCAGGCCCGCAGCCAGGACTTCCAGTTTGAAATTGAGATTTGCCATGAGGGACTCACTATTTCTTGAAACTTAAATAAAAAGCCAACACAATATTTTGATTGTCAGCTAAAAAGTGTTATGATACTAGGACCTACTTGAAAAGAATGCTAGTCAACTATATATTTACTTTGTAGGGTGAGGTGCCAATTTCTACTACGTATATAGTATATCCATGTGGAAAAATTCATCGGAAATCGTTGTAGAAAAATTCAAAATTGTCTGGATATCTTTATCAAGGGACAGGCAGGCGGCAGGCAGACCATGACACAGATTGACAATACCTTCATCAAGGTGCGAGCCCGTTTGCGGGAGCGAGATATCAAGTTGTGGGAGGAGCCGTATTACCTGGAGGGAGTGGGCTGCATCGAGTCGGAGATAGATCGATTGGCGGGCGATTTGAACGGCGATCTTGGCATAAGTGTGTCCAACTGCAGATGTGCCCTGACGGAAATGCAGGACAGTGCTCTGAGGAAATTGGCAGCGCGCAAGGAGTTCACTGAGACCGGCTTGGCCACCTTCAATGTGAGGTGTGTGGACAGCAAGGGCGGCACTGCACAAATGATAGAGGTCAAGTGCTCTCTGGGAGCCCTAGGATCGGAGCTTCAAGGTGAGGTGGCGAAGAAGATGGGATTGCCGGATCCCAGCCATGTGAAGTGCATTTCGGGAGGTCGCATCATCAATGGACAGAGGACTCTGGCCTCGCAGGGTGTGAAGAACAGTCAGCAGCTGATGGTGGTAGTGGGCACCCAAGTGCAGGGCCAGGAGCTCCACGAACGTATCCAACGGATAAGAGCGGATGTGGAGGTGATTGTGGATGCCGATCACCGGTTTATGCAAATGGAAGATCAGAACGGACGTCAGATATTCCTGCCACCCGTCGAAAATCGTTCATTGCTGATGGCTATGAGCATGTACGAGAAGGGTAGAGCTGCCATTCAAAGGGAACAGTTCGACGAGGCCCTACTCTTGCTCCTAGAAGCCGACGAACTGTTCTCCCAATGCAACTCCAAATTTCTGGAAGCGGTGGACAACTACGCCCTTCTCAACCTAGACATCGTGTGGTGCTATCTTTGCCTGAAGAATATCACCCAGTTACCAGATGCCCAGAGGCGCCTGGATGTGTGTGAGAGGATTTTCCGCCTCAGCTATGGAGAGCAGTTTGATCGATTGTACTCCATCAAGGGATCCAGTTGCCCGGAGAGAGCTCTGATTATGAGGCTACGCCTGCTGCAAGGTGTGGTCTTCTTTCACCAGAACCGCCGAGACGAGGCCTACGAGAGACTGGAGGAGGCTGCCAAAGCTTTGGACGAGCTGAAGGCCACCGACGATCACATTTCCCTTCTTGTCGAAATGGGCTACGATGAATCGGATGCCAGGCTAGCACTGAGATCCTGTGCCGGCGATGTGGACAGAGCCATTCAGTTTATCCAAGAACGCAGGGAGAAGATAACCGAAGAGCGAAAGAACTCGGCTCGTGTGAGGCAACTTAACCAGGAGTTGAAAGAGGGAAGCTCGGATCAAGAGTGGGTGGATCCTAGGGGTGTTTCCAGGCTAATGGAAATGGGCTACGAAAGACGTTTGGTGGTGGAAGCCCTGAAGAGGACCAAGAATAATCTGGATCGCAGTCTGGACCTCCTGCAGAACCATTCAGACGAGCTGAGAGCCAATCTGCCAACAGCTCTTCCCGTGGATGAAACGTTAGTCACCACCCTCCAACAACTCGGGTTCCAGCCAACATCTGCTCGGATCGCTTTGGAAACAACAGATAATGACTTTCCCAAGGCCGTTGAGTTCCTGCTGAAAAGCTTTGCAAGCAAATCGGAATTACTGGGAGTGATCCGAGCCATGACGAAGCTACTGGAGGATCATGCCCCCTCTGGATCGAATAGGACGACTAACAACAGCAATGCCTCCTCTCCGTTTGCCAACTTGTCTGGCAGTAAGTTAACCCTCGTCCAAGCGGCTCTCAGTCAGGCCAAATCGGAGATGGAAACCTATACTGCCTTCAAGAGATTCAACGAGGATATCTCCGAAAACCATCCTGACTATTTGGATCTGCCGCTAGTTCAGGAGGCACAAATCCTCAGCGAATACAGGCAGTTGCTGGAGCGTTGAGTGCTGCATTTTAAATTTTAAATCTTGAGACAGTTTGTCATGATTGCGATACATCCCAGAATTTAGCGGCTTTAACCATCTATATTCTGGCGACATGGGGAATAACAATTGCTTCGTTATTTACTTTTGTTTTGTAATAAAATGTAATACACTAATTGAATTTCTTATAAATATCTCAAGGGTACTGAACACAACCTCGTCTGGCCAAGGTAATCTTTTTTTTTTTTTTTTTGGTTAAGCAATAATCTGCTAGCGTTAGAAACGCAATAAAATTATCTATCGAGTACTACGTTCTATATCAGTTTAGGGCTTTTGATAATTCCAAACATCTTTAAATAACGCTGACCAAATTGATAAGGTCTCTGAAATCTTCCTATCGGGTACACTAACCTCAAAGCCCTGAATTGTATTTTTGCCGCTAAGGTGACTCCCAACAACAAGTGACTTTTGGAATTTAAAAGAGCCATTTATTTTGATCTGCTAAAATCCATTAAGATCCTCAATCATTTATGAGAATTCCCTATATAAAATGTACATTATATTATCACATAGAATCAATGCAGACATTGATGTTGGGCAAGAAGGAGTTGAACGAGACCTTGATATCATTGGTGGCATTCAGGAAGCAGGAGCTGGTATCGGCGGGCAGCTTGGCAATCAGCTTAAGAGTAACATTGATCTTCCTGGTCAGCTTCATGGTGGCCTTGAAGAGTTGCCAGAAGCACTTGGAAGCTGTTTTGGTGCCCGAGGCCACGGACTTTTCCTCGGAGCACAATTGCGATTGCAAATGCAAAATGTTATTGCAGATCGTGATCATATCCTTGACGTTGCTGACAATCTTGGCCACATCCTTGGGAACTGCAGTGCCGCAGTCATCGATGGCATCCACATAGGCAGTGCAGGAGTTCAGAATTTCCACCACCTCCTTGATGATACAGTTGGTGCCACGAACTGTCTTTAGAGCCTTGCGAAGGATTTTTCTGCAAGAGCCAATAAAGCCAAACTCCTCCACATCCACATAGTTATTGTCATTATCCAATTCGTCCAGCAGCTGATCCAGTTCGAATTCAAAGTCTAACCCATTGTCCAAATCATTGCCCGCTTCAATCGAGTTGGCCTAAAATTAACGAATTCATACGGTTAACCCTTTTGTAAGAACTAAATATGAAGTTACTTACCCGAGTGGTCAGCAGGCAAGTGGCCGAAACCAAGACCAGAAAAAAAAGTGTTATAGCTTTCATATTGCTCCACAGTGAACTTACGAATGTTTTTAGCCACCATCGAGGGATAGTTTATATACACAAGTCTTATCACTTTCTTGGAGTGCCCACTTCATCTATCTTAGTTCCATTAGAAGTGATATTTCACTTAATTGATTGATACATTCGCCCCTGGTAACATTTAATTAAAAAACTTACCACTATCTTTCACATGCGCAGAAACAATTTAAACTTATTAGGAACAGATAAGGTGTATCAAGATAATCAAATAAAAAACGAAACAAATATGAGCTGTAAATAAAGTTTTAATGTAACCAGCAAATAAAGAGGAAATGCAGTGAGATCTATTGAAATTATTAATATAAGTTAAACAAAGATTTCCCTAATAAATTTCAGTTGATAACTGAACCAAAGGTTTCCCAAAAAATTCAAATCAATTCCGAAAACCATTTAATTCTTTCGCACCAAAATATCCCGCATAAAACCCCGAATTTTAGCTGGCAATTATCACACCATATCAAGTCATGTAACCGCTGTATCCTCTTGGGCTTCCTTACGAACCGAGGCGGCTGCTCAGGACGAATTAAGAGCGATAAACCGCACAGACAAAAAGAAAAGGAACCACAATCGAATGGTGGCAGTGAACAGATCCCGGACACAATAGACGACAAAAAGGAAAAAATTGGTTGCCATTGTCAGCTTAACGCGCTCGCTCGTCGCCTCACTTTGTCCGGGGGTTATAAATGGTAACGTGTGGTTAAGGGTTAATAACTCCCACCAAGCAGCCGGCGAGGAATAAGAAGTAAAAGTCCAGGGAGCAGGAACACGACGGGGCCAGCAGATTTTATGGATACAAAGGAAACTTGGCACCCCGCGACAACAAGTGTGGCTGCTAATGAAAAGTGCCGTAAATGTCTGTCGCAGGATGGATGTTAGATGGTCTGGGTTAGGTCTTGGCTGGCTTGTCATTAGGTTAGGTTGCTTGGGGTTTTCTTCCCTTTTCCATGGGGTGACAATGTCGCCGGGTGATAAAGTAGTGCTAAAGCTGACGACTGCGTTATTTAGGGGCTTCATTTTCGTTTGATTCTACATCTTTAATTTGTTGTTTCGCTGTTGCTACTTTTCGATAGCAAAAAGAAATCATGGGGGGTCATTCCCGGGAATAATGGTAACTAAAAGGAGTCTTGGCTTAAAGTAATAAGAGAGAGAGTATGAAAGAGGTCCCATTTTACTATTAATTTGCAAAACATTTAAAAAAAGAATCGAAAGAATCGCTTAGATTAGTTTTCGCTCTATTGAGGCCACTTACTTTGCGGTCAGATCTATGCCCTGAATCTCTCTCTCGCTCTGTCCTTCGCACTTTGCCTGCAATGTACGAGAAATAAAGAACGAGAGAGTTTATTGTTGGCAGCATTCTTTGCATTTTTTCTCTCCGAATATAAAACCTACTAAACTAAAACTACTTTGATTTACAAATTTGTTAATATTAATAATATATTCATATAATATAATATTCTATATCCTCATATCCCGACAACTCTGTCCTTTAACATGTAATGAGGCATGGTTAACATGAACCTGGGTTGTCAACCTACTTTCCCACAAATTATCTTCTACTTACCACTCGAGCACTCCGCATCCGGTAGTCCTTCCGTCCTTTCGTCCTGTCGTGCTGTCGTCCTTTCGTCCATCTGCACTTGGCATAAGTTAAATGTCGAGTAAATGCGGCTGACAAGCTTGATGATGCATCGCTGCCTGCATCAGACACTTTTAAAAATCCTTGTCCTGTCGTGTCGTCGTGCGCTTTCTGCCTCTCGTCGTGGCCATGCAGCAGGAATGAAATCAATGACATGTTGTCGGCAAAGTTTCCTCGGCACTAAGTGAGTTTTCTCCGCCCCATGGGCATTATACTAATATGAACTGATTTACCCCGAAGCTTAGTTCCCACCCAAAAGTTGACAAGTGACAAGTCACATTGTTGTACATTAAATTAATGAAATCATTCCGCAACTTTTACAGGTCACGGCCGAGCACTGAAAGCCCTCTCCTCCTCTGTTCGATCACGGGAAACTCCAAGTGTCTGTCCGGATTTGCGGCTCATAAATATTGAGCACAACTCATCAGGAGCAGGAGCTACATCTGCGGCTGAGAGGGGGCGTAAGGAAGGATACGGACTGCAGTCAATTGTTGGTCATCAATCTTTTAAACAAATGCGGTTCAATGCCAATGACAGCGGCAGCAGCAGCAGCAGCAGCAGCAAGAAAGCCGAAAAGGACGAAGAGCGGAACAATAGTGGGGAAATGTGAAGAATCGGGGGATGCCACTGAGAACTGGCAAAGGGCAAAGGCAAATAAAGATGAGTGGCAGAAAATAGGGGACAGCTGGACTAGACAATCACCCTATAATATATACATAATATATATAATATAATATATACATAAAACATAAGAAAAAAGAATGTTAACTATAAAACTGAAATCTATCTATCTATCTAAATAAAAAGAATAAAATTAAACAAGTATTTTCAAAACTTGTTAGAAATATGAATGGATAATGTTAGTCACTTAATCTATTAAATCAGTATATTAAAACATATAGTAAATATTAAAGACATTAAATAATACGGTAATTAAATCTCGTAACCAATAGATGGCATTTTTTTTAATAAGCGTTAAATCTACGAATCCAATCAGCATTTTAGTTATTTACAGTTAACAGTTCGAAAATGACATTCTCAGTGCAAGGTTATTATATATTATTATCCGCTATAGTCCTAGTGGCATTTCTAGCCCTGACTTCTGCCGAGGTAAAATCGGTGACCTTTGGGAGGGTGGAGAAGGGTGCCAAAAGTCTCTTTAGTACGGAAGTTTCGGAAGCTCGGAAACGCAAGCAAGTTCTTGTACGGAAGATCCACTTCGGAGCTCAGGTAAATCTTAATATTTCGAATTCATATAATAAGTAAAAGTACCAAACAAATCCCTTCTTAAAATAGGAGAAAGCAATCGGCGCAATCGTGATCGTTGACCTTGCTCAAAAGAACGGTGGCACAGCATCTTTGCTCGAAGGTGGTCCTCGGTTAAATTTTGCTCTGATTTTGCTGACTTCGAAACGCGGTTTTGGCCTTAATTTTACCATTCAGATATATGACATTCCCAAGAGTCCCAAAAATTGTGTGCACATTGATTTAGGAGGTGCCGCCAAATTATTTGGCTAGGTGTACCGGGTATAACAAAAATTAAGAAATTAATCCTTTTATTATAATAAAGGCGGGAACCAAACTACTTCAATATTACAGGGTAAGTCACACTAATGCACAATGACTTGA
Source organism: Drosophila pectinifera (assembly GCA_008042775.1). NCBI lineage: Eukaryota > Metazoa > Arthropoda > Insecta > Diptera > Drosophilidae > Drosophila > Drosophila pectinifera. The sequence continues at coordinate 189,202 of VNKC01004231.1, read as the reverse complement.
TTCTGAAAGATCATTTAGAACCCTTTGGTTCAGCAGAAACTACACAGAAAAGTATCTATATTACATTAGAAATCCTAGAAATTCTTACATATTATTCAGCAGGTTAGGTAAAAGGCAAGGTAAAACATAATATGTTATTTTTTTCTTAAGGCTTTATCATTAATTCTACTCATATAATTCAATAAAGACTTTGTAAACATTGTTAGTGATGTATTTAATTATTTTAAAGACAGGAAAGAGGGGCCAAAACTTCAACTGAATTTCATTTAGTTTTTGACTTTATTGAAGCGCAGAAGAAATGATAAAAAATGGACAGTGAATTTTGATTTTATATTCGTAATATTAAAGGATCATATTATGCTTGGCTTGCCCCCAAACCTAATATTTAGTGGCGTGTACTGGAAAAATATACAAATTTGTCTCTGTGTGATGCGGAATCCACCAAATCAGATGCAAAACCGGAACCCCAGCCAACTGAACAGAACAGCACCAAGCAAATGCCAGCACCAGGACGAAACCAATGGGAGGCAAACCCTCGTCTGGATTTGATGGCCATGATGGCGGCGACATATTACTTCCTTATTTGTGGTCTGCGCCCCGCGACCTTTCACCTTTACGTTGTCACGCTCCAAAAAGTGAAACATTAGGCGCAGAAATCGCACTGTGTTCCGTGCGAGCGTGTGCGTGTGTTTCGCATTAAAACAATGACGGGGCGCAAACATTTTTAGCGCTGACAGCGAGCCAAACATCCGCCAGATAAAAATGTCCGCACACAAATTTGATTGAATCAACTGCGTCTCTCCCCCTTCCCCCCACGGGCTCTGTCTTCCTCCAAAGGGGTCCTGGCCATTTGCTATCCGCTTAACCAAGCCCGCCGCCTCTGGGATGGTAATGATAAGCGCATAAAACCATTAAGTGATTCCACTTAAACGAGCACGTTAGCATGGCTGTGAAGCTTGCTCTGGTCTCTGAAATCGGTCTTCATCTACACATAGGAAAATTGTATTTTCCGAACTAAAATAAACAAGTCAATTATAGAGGCAGCTTATTAACTGATATTTAAATACATTTACCAACAAGTTCCTTGATGAAATGAGGAGTATAATCTAGTTTTAAGTCCTATTATCCTTTGGGATCGCATCAATACCAACTCAAAGGACTCGCTCTGGTCCCATTCACTAATTGAATCGGACACAGTCAAATCACATGCTCCAATCCAACGAAAAGTGAATCTACATATATACAAACAAAAAACGAAACAAAAGGAAGTGGGAAGCACTTTTTGTACACGACAAGGAAGGTCGAGAATGGGAGGTGTGGCCGTAACAGCAACGATGACAGCCATGTGCTTAAATCCCTGGCAAAGGGAATACAGGGCATCCTACCAGCCGATAAGAGGGATGGAGGTGGATGGATGGAGGCCAGAGGCCAGGAGCCAAGGGCCCGAAGCCCACGATGCAGGAAGGGACGCCCCATCCGTGTTAAATGGCCACCAACAAGGTGACAATGCAGATATAATGCTCATAAGCAGACGGCATAAAGCGGCAAACGTGCCAGCGACCAGCGACCATTATGTCGATGATGATTCGCATGACGGTGGCGGTGGCGGTGTCGATTCGCGATTGATAATGCTCACTTACTGCTAACCGAAATGTCAGGACAGTCAGGACAGTCAGGACAGCATGGGCGGTAGAAAAAATCGCTTATCGCATGACTTTACGCACAATATAGCAGACAGATGTCAGCGCATTGCTCAACGATGTCATTAAAGCCAAGGTAATGATAAATGAAGCTTTGCAGAGACACAGCCAATGACAAACTATAGGAAGATAACTAAGGAAGCAAATTCAATGGACAAATATATGATAATATAGAGGCATACCTAATTAAATAAAATATTTATATTATAAAGCTTAAGGTTTTTAGAAGAAGCTAAAGCAAATCCGCCATGAAAAGATCCAGTAGAAATTAGAATCTCTGTAGCTGCTCTAATATTTAGTCAATTGTTTTGATAAGAAGTTACATGGGTAAAACTTTAATCCACTAATTTTCTGTTATATACTAAGAAATCTCTAAGCTTTATATTTAATGTAATACCTATGTAATAGCTTCTATTTAACCCATAATAGAACCCTGCACGTGTTCAGAATGTTCTATTTAAATACCGGAACAAGTACAACAGCATCCAGAGTTGTAAGTCGCGGAAGCCACCCGCATCTCTTACCGAAAACTTCTGCGCCGCTGACATTAGTTAATTGTCAGTCGCTTCAGCTTGCAAACATGCATTTGGCCAAAAGCCAACACGGCCAACAAAAAAAAAAAAAAAAACAGGCAGAACGGGAAAAAACAGAGCAATGGTTACAATTTAATTAAGTTCTTCGTACGTAATTTGCGCCAGCACTTAAAGTGGTTCCCTTGACTTGTTCTCATGGCGGCGCAGAAATGGTTTCTTCCTTTTTTCTCCTTTTTTTTTGGTTTAATGCGCTGTTGCACCTTCAGGGTTGCCACCAGCGCCAAAGTCACTACTTGCTAATTACGCAAATGTTTCAACTTTAAAATGGCGTCGCCATTTCACGCGCCCTGCGTGTGAAATTTATAAATGTCAACTGCTTGGAGCCACCCTCTGTCCCCCTGTCCCCCTGTCCCTTCCCCCCTCACTTTGCACTCTGTTTTGTCTGTTTAACTTTTGTTCATAGTTGGCTGACTTCTGCTGATTGTGCAGAGGTTGGAAAAGGGAGGAGAGTCGTACTTGGTGTTAGTGCAACACCCAGCTCTCAACTCTTAGCCCTCGCAATTTGTTATATTTGCTAGTTTTAAAAATTAAAAAATTCTCCATTTCCTTGTAACGGTAAAGAGAACAGCGGCGAGAGATAATACTGAAATGGAGACATTATCTTTTATGCAAGTGCAACAGTGCGTATGCGTGTTAAATATTACTGCCATCCAGTGTTGCCAAGGCATTTGCAGTAATGAAAGTAACGGCACTTTCATGGGCAGAAAAAAAAGTATAAAAATATGAAAGTGCAAATGCATTTGTTTCAAAAAATTATACATTTGTTTAAACAGAACGAATATTTTAAATTATAACTAAATATATAAGAAATGCAATCACATGTAAAAAATATATATATATGGTTAAATATGTTCATTTAAATAACAACCTTTAAACGATTGATTTGTTAAATATTATCATCAAATTAAAAAGAACAAGAGAAATTTTGACTTGTCAATAGATAAGAAATGCAATTTATGAATATCTATAAGAAAAGAGCGCTCTAAATAAAATATTTAGCAACTTTTTAAAGCTGCAGAAAGAATTGAATGCACTATTAAAGGCCTAATTGGTATTAATGACTATAACAGAGACACATAGTCATCAAAGTTGTTGCATATTTACTGAATATTTAAAAAATATTAAAAAAAAAATTAAATATTTAAATGGCTTGAAGCTCTTCCAATATAACTTCATTTTATATATTATTATTCGCAAACGATAGCAGGTACTATTAAAGGCCCAATTGGGACTAATGACTACAGAGATGAGCATATCATATTTATAACTTTAAATACATTCCATTAATTAAAATTAATAGAAAATAATAATAATAATATTTAACTGACTAAAGGTTCTTACAAAGTGTCAACCTAAGGTTTTTCAAACAAATCGAAGCTTAGAGCCAGACTTAGATTTACGAAAAAGGCACCCAAAAACACACACGAGCCAATATATAGTACACATAAAATTGCATTACTCACACGAGCACAAGGACATACACACGAATACAGCCCGGAACACATTTGGCAGTTACTGTCAGTCAATCTCCATTAAGTCCATGCCCAACACCTTATTGAATTTTATTGTAAATTGGAAAGCAAAAAAATTGCAGGAACTGCAAAATGCCAAAAGAGAAAGCCGGAGGATAACAAGGCAAAAGCAAAAGCCAGACGGCCCGAGAAAAATGCAGACAGAGATTGGAGAAGAATACAAATTGAAAAAGAAAACAACAGAGGAGATCAGAGAGGGGTCGTTGGATTACGGGAGGAGTTTTCAATTAATTTGCATAAACGGCCAAAACGATTATGTAATTTGTATTCGGCCACATAAATTATCACACAGTGGGAATAGTTTTCAAATATGCACCCCAGACATAATGGAATGAAGTAGGGCGAGGGCTTGGAGGAAAGGGACAGCTTATTAGGGGCGAAACTGAAACTGGCAACTATCAATAAATTACGAAGGGGGCGTGGCAAGTGGAGAGTCCCAAAACCACAAAAAGCACCAACATCAGAGTTGATCAGAGTGTCCTTTTTGGAAGGGAACTTGACTGGTTCACGTGAACCAGGATTACCCTAATTAATAGGATCTTTTGGTGAAGTTTATGTTAAAATATATAGGCATTTTCAACTGATTAATGATAAATGAAGAGATTCTTTAAAAACTAACGTTAATTAATATTATAAAATATTAGTTTAACAGTCTTATTTTAATAATAATATAAAAGAAGGAATTTTTAAATATTTCTTTTTTGAAAATACATCAAAGGTCTTTTTTTTTGCTCTAATATCTATACTAAAAGTACTATAGAGAAGTATTCGAAAAAAAATGATTAATTATATTAATGTGAAGAATTAAGCTTGCTTACTTTAAAATGGACTCCACTCCCTCTTAGTTAATCAATCACGAACCGAACTAGATCTTCTGGAAAAGTCAGCTCTGCCTGAAATGCGCCTTGACAAATTTTTGGGGGCTGGCATTGTGGCGTTTCGGACGGGTAGGTGCTTGCCTGGGACCGCAAATTTTATGCACGTTATAAATCACGGCCAACAACGACGACAGCGTCGAGGACGACTGCAAAACTGTTCACATTAATTGTTGCAACGTCATTTTCGGGCCTATTGTGTTTGGGCCAGCAGCACCACGAGCCCTATGAGCCCGACGAGCCCTACTACGAGCCCCACAAAGCCAGAACCACCACCCGACCGGACCCAACCACATTTGGTGGAGTCAGGCCAATAAAAGGCGCTTTCTGTGTGTGCTCCAGACGCCTTTGTGTCACGTGGCAATTTTCGCAAAAGGAATTCCAACAATGTAGACGTTTTTCCTACAGCAAATAATCACAAAAAAAAAAGAACAAAGTCCAACTACTTTTTTGCATAGGCAAATGTGCTTGGTCCGGATGGTCGGAGAGTCCATAAAAAATTGCTGTTTAGTGGCTGGATTTGTGGATTTGTCAAAGGCTCGACCAGGATGCGCGGATCTGCTACGTCCCCTCTCATGTTCATAATTTCACATTTGGGACCCAAAAGGATAACATCAAATTGGGCAAAGGAATGTGGAAGCTTATACTGGAGTTACCACGGTGGAGTGTCTTTTCCTAAAGTTATTTGTTTAAAAACAACAGCTTAAAGTATTTACAACAATTCGGAGTGTTAAAGATAATTATTCTGGAATATATTTATAGTTATGGAGCTCTTCCAGCTCGGAAGTGTCTCCGCCCCACACGCATATGTCCATATTTACATACGACATTCTGGTGGGGCCGGGAGTGGAATCCATTGTGAAAAGATAATCCCGGCAAATACATAAAATGCAGGCAAAAACACTCGAAAGCTAAGTTATGAACTGAGACTATGAGGGGCTAACGGGGGGCAACAAAAAAAAACAGCAAAAGGGCGTCGTTAATATTTCAAAAACAGAAACACAACCGAAACGAACCGAGAAACATGGCAAAGGACATAAACAGAAGCTACAAACAACAAAAGCGGGCAATGAGAGGAAAAGTCGGAGTACTTGGACAATTGCACACGCGCCCACACTTGACTCTTGCCGGTCCATTCGAATATTAAGGCATATTTACCGCTTGGTCAGCGGAGCCGAGCCGGACGAAGAGATGTGTCCAGGCGGGGTGGAGGAGCATTGAATTAGACAAAGCCAACCATCCAGACGAGACAGGGGTGAAAAGTCACCTCCGTGTTGCACAAAATTTATGGGCTAAGGAGAGTAGCTTCTGCTATCGAAGCTTGCAATACCTACTTGGGTTAATTAATTTTAGAGTTGGACAGCTAAGGTAGAGGATATTCTTTCGGAAACTCCACGATATGTCAATATATTTATCATATTTTTTAAGTATTATTTGTTCAAGTCATAGTTCTTAACCTGATTGAACAAATTCGGCAATAAGGAATGTTTTCCTTAAGGCAATAACTATATCTGATCAAAATTATGTTATCATATAGGGGTATAGGAACTGCAAAAAAACCAAGTATGGGGAAGTAGAATTGAAGAATATTAAGTATAAGATTATAGAGAAATTATCCCAGAAAATATAGGCTTACAAATTATTCGAAAAATAATGAAGCTAAGAATTAAAATGTATGTATTCGAACAATTAAATAATATGAAAAGTCTTACTAGTAAGATAATACTATTTATACCCAAATTATCCCGATTTCAAGTGGGGTACATGCACAATAAGACATACCTTCAATTGTACTATTATTAATGGATTATCCATAACGACTAGGCCCAATGGAATCGTTTGTCCAAAATTATAATACCCTTTACCACACATATAACAAAGGGAGGTTGTGAGCATGAATCTAGAGATGTGAAGGGCTCGGGCTCGAGCACGCACACTGCACATCGTGCTCCTGCAATCCCCAAGAAAAGGGACTACTCCCCAAAGTTGTCAATGTGCGAAGTGAGTGCCTGTGTGTGTGCGTGTGTGTGGGGACAAATTAATTGTTGACAGCGCGACAACATCTTCGAACCCCCCAACTAAATTCCCAGGCTCCTGGAAGTTTGCGGGTTAAGTGTTTCCTGACACCAGATCCATTTATCACAGCCGCCCAGCCAACAAAGTTCAAAGGTCCTACTATATGGCTGCAGCCGGGGAAAGACCTCGAATATCTTAGATTTCTAATCAATACCTAAAAAAAGAGGGAATATAAACTTATTAGGGGAAAGTTCCAATTGGCAGAGAATAAAAACGCACCTGTTCATTTTTGTTCTCGGCAAGACTGCCATCAATTAACACAGGTATAAAACACAGGTCCGTCAGCACAGCTATATAAATCTGAACAGAAACCACTAATATTGCACTCTTTTAACTCACAAATGTTACAATAAAGCCAATAAAACACTTTTTTTCAATTTTAAAGCGCGAAAGAAAACTACTCTTCTTCTTGCCACACTTAACCGGAGAAGATGCATTTCGATAAGTGTTTGACAGGCGTCAAACAAAACTATCGAAGATTGTGATCGCAATGGCAAATTTGAATAAAAATACATAAAATTATAACAATTCAAGGTGCTTGTAATTAAAATGAATTAATGTATTGAATACACATCATATTAATTATTTTGTGCCAAATATTACTTAGAGTTACAGAAAATCAACCGTAATTAAAGCGAATTAAAGCAGTCGAGCTTATTTAGTTCATTTAACGAACCTAATTATTATTAAAAATATATATTCTTTCGTAATTTAGGCAGTAAATAAAACGATTGAAATAAATGTTTTAAAAATATTACTTGGCGCGGTAATCCGAAAATATGAACACCAGTCTGGCATCGTTAACCAAGCTTTGAGGGTTGCCAGATCATTTTGTAGCCAACAGCTGATTTCTGTTTATTAACATTTGTAAGTTGCAAAGTGGCGAAAAATAAATATATTTAATTAATACCTGGCAAAAACAAAACAAACAACAAGCTTAGTATAAAAGAGTATACAATTTTATTAGTTCCCTGTAACAAGGCCATAAGCGACAGTCTATAGCGTTTACCAACACCTAAATTACAAAAGATTAACAACAATTTGATCGTTTTTGCGTAAATATCTATTGCTTTAGTGGAAATGGTGGCACCCAGCCGCCAAATTTCCGCTCCAGTTCCTCGGCTACCGCCAGACAAAGCCGATCGTTATTCGGATTGGCCACCACCTGGATGCCGAGAGGCACACCCTTCGAGTCCAGACCCATGGGAACCTGGGTGGCCGGCAATCGCAGCACGTTGAAGAGGCTAAAGTACGCGAAGTCGTTGAACTTGACCAGCGGATAGTAGTGGAACGGAGCTGTCCTCGGAGAGCTGTGATAAAAGAGAACTCCATCGTCGCCCAGAAGCTCCTCCACAGCCCTTTTGCACTTAGTGGTGGCCTCCCGCATCAATCTCTCCGATTCCTTGGGCAGGACACTGTCAATCAGTCCATAGATGGCAGCCATACTGTAGTCGCTTTGTCCGAGGATTTTCTTGACGAGCTCCACAAACGGATTGAGTTCGGCACCGTTTCCCAGCAACAGATTAAAGTTGGCCGGTTCCTGGGTCATCCAGTAGCGCCACATCTTGCCGGTCAGCTTAGTATTGGGTATGTTGGCATGCCTCACCCCTTTCCCGCTGACACTCTCGAAGTGCTTCCGGATCTTGTACATAACCCTCTCCGTTTCCCTGTTGACAGGATTACACTGGGCCATGCCATTGCAGGACACATAGAAATATCGTAGACGCTTCAGATCCACCTGCTCATCCAGTTTCAGCTTTAACTTCAGCGAAGGCTCCACGAGAACTTTCATCATAGGGAGCAAATCCTTGCTAAATCGGCTCATCGGCCCGGCACACACCATCGTCTCCTTTTCCTTGCCCGTCCGGAATGTACATCCGGACATATTGATTGCTCCAGCAGTGGGTTTATGTCCAAAGACGCCGCAGTTGAAGGCGGGTATTCTTATGGATCCACCGATGTCGGTTCCCAGTCCAAAGCCAGTGCAACAGGCAGTAATGAGAGCGGCTTCACCACCCGAAGAACCACCCACAGACCTTCGCAGGTCATAGGGATTATTGGTTCCCCCAATCAGCATATTCCTGGACTCGATCCACTTGTTCACCTCGGGCACATTGCTGGTGGCAATGATAATGGCGCCGCTTTCCTTCATCAGTCGAACGCACTCCGCATCCGTGGTCGAACGTTCTGATTTCCGGGATAGCAGGCCCAAAGTGTGAAGTTTTCCTGCCACTGCGGTACTATCCTTGGTGCTGAAAGGCACTCCCAGGAAAGGCTGGCGCCGGAAGTCCTCGTCAGTGTACTCCTTTTTGGACAACTTCCGGTCGATTTCGCGCGCCTGCTCTAGGGCTTCCGGGAATGGTCCATCCACCACAGCGTTGAGATCCCGATTAACGCTTTCGATCCGCTCACAGTAGGCCTTAACTATGTCGTAACTGCGGGTCTTGCGTTCCCTAATCAGCTGAGCCAGCTCCACGGCGCTTTTGCTCAGCAGCACCTGCTGCTCTAGGCTCGGCGGACCCGGAACCCGCTTGAATGGACCCAGATACCATCCCAGGGCGAACTCCAGCAGGCGATCAGTAAGGATGTGGACCAGTGCCAACAGGGCATCCAGTACGTGGCTCCAAAACGACATGATGATGTTGCTCTTTTTTTCAGCCGAGTTTTGCACTTTGCGCAATGCAAGTCCGAAACCAAAAACGAGCGACGGCCAGCGAACACTGAGTTGCGATATAACCAAGTCGTTGCCACCCGATATGAGCGAAAAGCTAGCGGTGAAAGCTTTCCAAACCAGTTTCAATGTAAACAGGAGGGTTCAGGGGTCACCAGAGTCGATGAAAACTTAGGAAGAGTAGTCGCAAGCTTTTAGAAATTTGAAATTTTGCTGTGTAAAATCATTTGAACTTATATTTGATTAAACATTCTAATCACTTGTATCCTAAAGGAATTTAAACATTTGAAATCATTGCCTAAAGAACACCCCTAACATCTTGACAGCTGAGAGTTGATTACCCTTAATGCCGTATGAGAAGCCAAATAGCAACCAGTGCTGCCAGAATACTTAAAGGAAAAATAGCTAGATTCTACCAAAGAAAAGTAGCCGAAAATGGCTGAGAAAATTGTTTATATTTAAACAATAAGTTCTGTGCCCTAATTTTAAACAATAATAATTTAATAAATACAAGAATTAATGAAAACATTACATAAATTCGTTAACTAGCAAAAAATGCCTAGATCTAGCTAAAAAATTGCACAAGTGGCAGCACTGGTACCTACGTGCAGAGACCGCTGCGGAGCTCTTTGCAAAAATATCGACCCGCAGCTGCTGCAGATGTTTTTCGTCAACAAAACAAAACAGCCGCGCTGCTGCTGCTAAAAACGTTAAAACTCGGTCAAGCAGATCAAAAATAAATTGCACATTGTGAAGTAATTGCGTCGGCCTCGTGCAGTGAAGTAAATGCATTGAAAGCGGCGGCCTCGTGCAGTGCGTAAAACGAAGATATTTCAAAATTCCTGTCACAGCAGCTCGTATTGAATTTTACCCCAGTACGTATACCGGTAAAACAACTAGCCAATACCCTGTAATAGCAAGAAAGATCAATACCCCGATAAAAAGCCCCCATTACTAGTCACATTGGCTGGCCGCTATCTGTAAAGTGATTCATTTTTTAATTGGTTTCGGTCATAACGTGTTATCTGAGCCGAAAAAAAGATTAACCGATAGTGTGTCAAATACGTAACCAATTAGTCAGCATGCTTTCCATTGACTTGTGAGAGGTGTATACATAAATAGAAAGTTTTTGGCGAGAAGTGCATTTACCCAGTTAATATGTGAGATGTTTCGCTGCAGTTGTCAACAGATTGTTTACGAAAACAAACAAATTGAGACGTTTTTATTGCCGTGTTGAATTTGCAAATTGCCGGTTAAATGGCTAGGTGAAATGTGCGAACTGCTACCTGTAATCAAGTGTGATTGTTTTGTGGGAGCACAAGCAACTGTCACCGTCTAAAATGGCATATTCTTATTAATTTTTAATTCCCCACCCCCGTTGCCATGCGTGGCTTAGTTTACCCGCTTCTAATCGGCGGCTATCAGGTGTTTTCTACGGCTTTATCTCCAGCCAGGGTGTATGTGTGTGCGTGAGAGGGTGTGTTTTTAGTTTTATGGCTAACCCCGTTCGATGGCAGCTTTGACACTGTTTATTTATATCGCCTTTCTTATACCGGTCCCAGGTGTGTGCCTCACCTGATGAGTGACGTTATCGGGCGACTTGGTTTACCAGAAATACGCACGTGTCGTGTCACGAACTAGGCTCCTTTAGCGGAGCTGTGAGATAGGTCAGCTATCGTTATCTACACAGGGAAAAAAGGATCTTAGGGGAAAATTCTAAAACTGGAAAAATATGTACCTCTTGTTTGAAATGCTTCTTAATATTTCTAAACATTTTACTAATTTCTTTATATGGAATATAACGACTAAAACATCTATTTTGTATAATCTTGTATACCACTAATGATTATAGGCACTTGAGGCACTTCAAAGGCAGGTGCAACCCTTCAGACTCAGCTTAAGTTATGCGAGGTTTATTAAAATTTTAAGCACCTATACATAGTACGATACCTGGGCTCACCTTTAACACGCAATGCCGAGTGTTTGTCGCTTGCCGCTGGTCGTTGATTACCTAAACTGCTTCGGGTAGATAATAAACCTTCGGGATATGTGTGCACCAAGAGAAAAATATATACATACATATATCTCTTAAACCTAAAATGAAGCAATTATGTAATTAAGAAGTACAGACTGCAAAAACACAGGAAGAATTTTGTAAAGATAAAAAGCTTGAACTCTCTGTCTTGAACCAGGGTCAGGGTTAAGCTGAGATAAATGCTTACTTAAAGTAAAGTAACCAGAAAATATAATCTAATTCATTAAATGTCAAAGCTTTTATCATAAAAATTACAAATTAAAATGTGGCAAAACCGGTTTGCACTTTGGCAAAACTAACAGTTTGCTTTGTTTAGAGTTTCCATTTCTAATATTTTAAAGAACCCCGTTAAGCCAAAAGCGTCTGTGTTTATTTATTTGTTTGAGTGAATGCTCAGGCCTTGTGTTTGTGTTATTATTATTTTTTTTTTTAAATTTCTTATGTAAATATTTTTCCCGGTGCAAGCGATATCTCAGCAAACAGCGTGTGCCAGGGTGTGCGAGTATATGGCAGTGTTTCTGTGTGTCATGTCTGTTAAGTGCCCGGCTGCTTGTCAGTTGATTCGTCAAATGGCATCGCACTCGACGTAGCTTTTATTTTTAGTTACCTCCGAGACTCTCAACAGCCCCACGCACGTTGTTTTTCACATTTCCGCAGGTGCAGTGCAGCGAGATGGAGCGGAATCCAGTCACGGTAACGGGTGGAGGAGGTGGAGGCGGTGGAGAATCCAGCGATCAGGAGGATAAAAAGTCACCCAGCATCGCCGATTATATGCTGAACTTTAAGAACATCATTGCGCCCGGTAATGAGGCGTCCATGACCCGGGAGTTCAATCCCCAGGTGGCCTACGAGTTCGAGAAGTACCTCAATCCCCTGAAGCTCAAGCAGCACGTGCTGAAGAGCGACAAACTGCGGTCCATTGTGGAGCATTATGCGAAGGAATCGGGCCAGCCGGTTAAGCAGCTGGAGCGCCAGGCCAAGGCGATCATCGAGGAGATCGGTCTGGAGCGGAATATGGCCATTATTCGGTGGTGCGGGATCGCCATCACAGCCATTGGCAAGAGGATCTGCGACGGATTCTACGTGAACTCGGCCAGCATGTTAAATGTCCGCAAGGATATGGGCAAGTGTCCGGTGCTCTACCTTCCCAGCCATCGCAGCTATATGGACTTTATCTTGATGTCTTATATCTGCTACTACTATGACATTGAGATACCTGGAATTGCCGCCGGAATGGGTATGTACTGAACTAATCCTTTAATGAAAGTCATGTTTGTTAAGGAGAGAGCAAAGGGCAATATAGGCAACTCTTTCGATTAGTGTTTATCTATTTATGATTGTAGACTTAAACCTCTTATTGACCTTTACTCTACTTCTCTTTACTGATTAGTTCCTTCTAAAATTTATTCTATGATAACATTTTTCCATTGAAAGAGCTATAATGCCTGTGTTGCTACTTATCTTAATAATGATTAATTTAATTTGAAAATCTGAAATCGTGTTTAAATTATTAATTAGTTAGCATGTCATCATTAGCATCGCATTGTCAATGCCTAATTTACTTTTTATTGCCTATCTATAATTACACGCTACATTTGTTTAGCAATGTTTGCATAGAAATTAGTATAATTAGCAAGTGAATGTGTCATTTCTATAACTTGGAGTCACAAAGCTGAATTTTGTTAAACAAATAGCTAAAATTAAATTGAAATTAAAAGTTTTGACAAAATCTACAAGAAATAGGTGAAATTTTAAGGCGGTTTTAGTCTAAAAATTAGTGATAAACATTTTAAAAGGTGTAGAAAAGTGCTTTATGTGATAACGTTAATATTTTGAACTTTTCTGATTGTAATCTATCCTTATCCCTTTCAGATTTCCATTCTATGTTCGGCATGGGCACTATGCTAAGGAAAACTGGAGCCTTCTTCATGCGGCGCAGCTTCTCCAACGACGAGCTTTACTGGGACATTTTCCGAGAGTACATGTACGCGTTGGTGGCCAATTATCATATTGGCGTGGAGTTCTTCATCGAGGGCACGCGGTCCCGGAATTTTAAGGCGCTTGTGCCAAAGATTGGACTTCTGTCGATGGCTTTACTGCCCTATTTCACCGGGGAAGTTCCCGATGTGATGATTGTGCCAGTTAGTGTGGCCTACGAGCGAGTCCTGGAGGAGCAACTGTTCGTCTATGAGCTGCTGGGAGTGCCAAAGCCCAAGGAGACCACAAAGGGCTTCTTTAAGGCTCTCAAAATCATTGACGAGCGATTTGGCAAGATGTTCCTGGACTTTGGAGAGCCAATTTCCGTAAAGGAGTTCTTTGGACACGACAGTGCCCAGCGGATGCAGCGTGCCGGTGTGGGCGGTCATCTTCAAAAGCTCAATCGGCAGGAGGTGGAGCTGGTGAAGCAGCTGGCCAATGAGATTATCTATCAGCAGCAGCGTCGCATTGTGATCACTACGTTTAACCTGCTGAGCTTGTACTACGCCAGTCAATTGTATGCCCAAAAGAGTGTTAACATCGATGAGTTATCCAGGGGTGTCCTACATCTAAAGCGCATCTTCGAACAACTGGGAGCACATGTCAGCACCAGACCAGGTAGCATTAAGGCGGATATTATTGATGCGGTGGAGATACACTCGAATATCCTTCATTTTGTAACCGCACGATTGCAGTTCACACCGATGGCAGCCAAGCAATTGGCGGACAAGATCGATGTGAAGCGATTGAAGGCTCACGCGCTTAGTCCACAAACCATGGCGGTGGCAGTTCCCATGTTGGCCCTCCAGCTCTACGTGAATCCCTGCATGTTTTGGCTGGCCAGGCCGGCATACCTGCTACTGGCGGCTCTCAAGGAGCAGAGGAGTCAGGAGAAGTGTCCGGATTACTCGAGTATCTCATACGATTCCACGTTGAGTGCACTTCATGCGCATGTAACCAACATGGATGAATTGTTCCAGCATGAGTTCATCATCGAATCGAATCGCGAGGCCGCCGAGTTTGAGACTCATCTGCAGCTGCTCCTGGACGAACGGGTGCTAGAGGTGGCGAAGAGTGGAAGGGTCATAGTGCAGGACAACGAGTGCTCGCATGTTATTCTGGCCGCTCTGGCGCCATTCCTCTGCCTCTACTACCAGCTGGTGGTCACCTTACGAAAAGTGAGAAATATATTCGTATTTATTACGTTCATTTTCTCATAAATCCCAATTCTTTGCAGATTCCATTGGACTTGGAGTTTAGTAACAAGGATCTCCTCGTGCGCGTCCAGAAGCATGTGGAACAGTTGTTGCAGCAGCCCGGAGGAACAGCCCCCCATGTTCATCCGTATTGCCTGGCTCTGGATAACCTCAATATTGCCATTTACGCTCTCATTCAAAGGGGTTATCTGCTCAAGAGCCGGGACTCTGGGCAGATGAAGATCCCTGAAACGCCTGGGAAGTGCCTTGAGGAGCTGGAGAGACAGCTGCTCGAGTACTGTCAATTGATGCCATTCGCTCAATACTCAACGGCAGCCAACGAGCAGGCCCAGTTCCACATAGCCAAATTATAACTGGCAAATGGTAAAAGGCCGACGGGGGAGGAGGCGACGATGGGAACGGACATTGATCGCAGTCCGGACTCCGAGTTGAACCCCAAGCAGTGTAGTACAATTTTGTTTTCATTGTCCATGCAATTCATTCAGTTTTTTGTCGGCCTGCTCAAGAATTGTCGCATCATCTGCATTCTGTTTTTCATTGTGGTTGTTGCGCCGCTCAAACAGCTCCTCCGCTGGCTCATCGAATCCTCCCATTCGTTCACATAGGTTAAAGCAAGGGGTGTCTGGCAAGGGGTGGGTCGATTTAAACGGCAACATAAATTTCAGAGTCAGTAGGGCTAAGCAAGCTATGAGCCTTTTTAAGCAATGTTTTTTAGGAGAGATTCATATTCAAGTAAAAATAATATTTGACGGGTTAATAACTAGGCATTTTGGTTAAGTAAATTAACCATTTTACTTGCTTCAAACTATTCAATAGAGTTATAAATTATTTAATCTTATTATTATCTTCAAAGAAATAGACATTCCCAACTTAAGCTAACGGATATAATTCTATTATACAAGTTCCTAATTACGAGATTTCCTTTATTCTATTAAGTCAAATTAATGGCTTACATTGCTAATCATTTCCATTTACCAATACACAAATTCTTTGAAGAGAAAAAAATAATTAAAATGGAAGATTTGCCTAAAAATAATCAAGGAATCAGAAAAATCGTCGGGGATTTTAAATCAATTTAAATGGTGCTCAAAAGTATGCAACATAATCGAACAAAAATATATATTTAGAACCCGAACCTTTAACATTTTATTGCATACTCTGAGATACCTTTTAAATTAATTTCAAATCCATAGTGATTTCTAGGGCACCCCTGATATATTTCCTTACCTAAAGAATAGATATATCTTAAACCCACATTGGGTAAACCCAAATATAAATTAATTATAGATTCTCTCCCAAAAACTAGTTTCTAAAAAACGACAGTTTTTAACACCTTTTTGAGACTCTCCAAAACAAAGTTGCTTCATATTGCTCAGAGAAAACAATTGCCCTATTGTTATTCTGCCAAGAAAAATCGTGCCATCCTATATTGTGGTCTGGTATGTGAGAGAGCTAGGGTATTATCTGTAAGCCTTAGAAACTGATATTTTATGTTCTGTACGCCATTGAAAACAATCAACTGAAATTCACAAAAAAGCCAAAAAACTCACTTTCAGAAAATCGAATTTTGATCACAAAATTTTTTATAGAGAAACTGGTAGATCCCATCGAAATATATATTCTATATATTTTTAGCCGAGGAAATGTTACCCAACTAAAGTGACACGAAAAAAGACAATTTGTAAGATTTGATTAGAAGATTAATTAAAAGGAAATTATAACGATAGTTTAGAAATTATGAATGGTTATTTTCTATATTCCAAAACTTTGATATCACAAAAATTTGAAAACTTTATATTTTGAATAACTTCATTTTATAAATTAATTTCCATTTTTTCAAATTACTTAGAAAAATGTTTATATTTTAGTGTGATGGTTTTGCATTTTTTGAATTAGCCTTTAAGCCGTTTTAAGAATAAGTATTGGTTAATTTAAATATTGGTGTTAAGTTTGTATTTCATTTTATTTAATATTAAGTTGGTTATGTTCAGCGGCGCTGCTTTTAATTTATATATTCACTTGTGCCAATACACACAACAGTCAGCACCACACAAATATATATATAGTATCGAGGCGAGCCACACGACTTGCCCTTAGATATTTACAATAATGGTTGATCCCGAGATCAGATCCTCAGATTTTTCCTTGAGGAAACACACACAGCACAAAAAGGTCAGCGCAAAGTGCAATGGAAAGAAATGTTCTGTTTAAATATATTTTTAGACACTTATTTGTTTTTATTTTTGTGGTAGCAAATTTTATATTTATATAAAGATTTAAAGAGACTAAGGGAGATAACCTACACTCGCTAGCAACTAAACAAACAAAAAAATAAACAAGAGCAATAATAAAGAATTTCCTCAAAAACTCACAGTTAAAGGAACTCCCGCTTGAACTGGTCCAAGGTGCGTTGGCTAATCACTACGTGCATAATCAGACGCTCTGGATTCTCTTCATCGGCTATTGTCTCCACCACGGCGGCGTTTTTATAAAGCCAGGCCATTTCCAGTCCACCATTGGGCACTCGCATCTGGAGTTTTCTTCTCCCGGTGGCGGTCAGTATCTGCTGTTCAATGTCTTCCAGAAGGGGTTCTAGCCCAGTTTGGGATCGGGCTGATATATGGTGTACTGCAGCTGCATCTGGAGCAGCTCCAGGGCTGGCTGTTACCAAATCACATTTGTTGTAAACGTTGACAATTGGAGGCAATTGACTGGCCGTGGAATCTCCACCACCCACGTTGAAGGCTAAGGATCGCAGTGTGGCCTCCACATGGCTGCGCTGGGCGGCGTGACATGGATGGGACAGGTCTTGGACGTGTACTATTACATCCTATTAATAGATAAAGAAATTTGAATTACTTTAATAAAACCAAGACATTATCCACCTACCGCCAGCATGGCATCCTCCAAGGTGGCCACAAAGCACTCGAATAATCCAGTTGGCAGATCAGACATAAAGCCCACGGTGTCCATGTAAATGACCTCCAGGTTGCAGGGCAAGCAACCAGCATGGGCTGTAACATCGAGGGTGGCAAACAGTTGATTCCTCGGCTGCAGCGCATCCTCCACGGTTAAAGCCTTGATAAGCGAAGTCTTGCCGGCATTAGTGTATCCCACCACCGCAACAATGGGATAGTTCTGTTGCTTGCGCTTCTGGCGGAGCAACTGCCTCTGGCGGCGCACGCGATCCAGTTCTGCTCGCAACTTGCGCTCACGGGTTCGCAGGATCTCTTTTTGCAAATCAGTTAAGGCATATCCCTGACGTCGAGTCTGTGTTACACTGGCGTCCTTGGCCTGCGCCCAAATATAAGGAAGTTCTGCCATTGCCACCTGAGGGAAATAAATAATAATTAAGTAATTAAATAGTTAAGCAAGTTATACAAGAATCCTTACCTGAAGCTTTGCCTCTGCACTGGTGGCGTGCAGCCTTAGGATCTGAATGACCACCGAGTATCGATCCATCACCGGCAGGCGGAACTCCGCTTCGAGGAAGCGCTTCTGGGCAAAGGAAAGCGTTCCCTTGCTAACAAACAGGCAGGTTAGATGCCGCTCCTGTCGCAAATCGGCCACTAGGGATTTTAGTTCCACCAGCTTCCCGCTGCCAAATAGTGTTTTCTTCTCGAGACTCTCCAGTGGAACCTTAAGAGCCTTGGCTACCTGCCAGTTTGGCAGGGAGTGAATTAACGCGGATGCCTCGGCAAGCTGATCCTCTGGTCTGACATCGCTGTTGGGGCTATTTTGGCGTTTTGCTCCCCATTTTACGTATGGCTGAAGGATGAGCACTTGCTGTGAGCTGGCTATATCACGGGTGATCCTCATAGCCCCACCAGCCACTTCGTCGTAGGCGCTGCAACACAAAATTTAATAAATAAATATAAAAAACTTCTATATTTATAGTAAAATATTAAATTAATAAAAAACCGTGGTATTATTTGATATTTACTCCCTATTACCTTTACTTTATTTACTTACCGATCGTCCAAGAAGCGCATGTCTGCCAGATCCGCGGTGGATCTTGACTCCGTCTGATCGACGTCCCCATCCTCCTCGGCTCCTTGCCCCGCCTGAATCTGTGCCTCATAGAAGCTCTTCCGGTTACGAATCCCCTTAACTCCCTGGTGTTGTGTGTACTTAAAGCGCAAGGGCATGGTTACCAGCGAACGCGGAAGTGGAAGGCTCCTGGCCAGACGCACCAATATCCAGAGACCCGACATAACTAAACCTAATTAATTAAAAATTTACAGTGGCTAAAAGGTCTTCTCGTTGAGCACGGAATGCTTCTCCTCAAAGGCCATCCACGCCGCTTGACAAGATTTCGTTCTGGTCGAAGTTGTTTGATAGGAAACGCCGGTGGCCACCAGTGAGGAAATCAGTATATTGTACTTGACCGGATAGCGAATTTTGGACTGAATGATCTTCTGGGCAAAGTAGCTGCCGGAAAAGCCTGAAATTTTTGTAATTTATTATGCAATTCCTTAAAACAATAGAAGAGCAAAGACAAACCCAAAAAAAATGTAGCGAGGCCCGTGAAAAGGGAGCGGGTCATGCAGTCGATATAACCATCGAATCCGGGATGCTTCTCGCGCTGCTGGTCCTTCAAACGCTTGATATCGTTCATAATAAACGTTTAATTTCAGTTTTAATGCTATTTATTTGTTTTGCGCATTCGTTTTTTGCCGGCGCGGAACCAAATCAGCTGGTAGTATATCGAGGTTTCGATATTTCTATCGATGCATATATTGCTGTTTTGTTTTTTTTTTAATAACTCTACGAAAATAAATATAAAGCAAACAAAGGTTAGAGTTTAATGGAATCATTATGAAATAAGGTTTATTTATATTAATATTATAATATTTTTTAATATTCTTGATTTACATGAAATTAAACCGACTAAGACCTCGGAAGCCTTCACAATACTAGTATTTTCTATATAAAACAGCCAGTCATCGGAGGACCAGTGGTAGTTACTCTGTTACCACAGATGTAATTATGAATACCTCACAACTGGTACTACCTTTCAGCTTTTGGTATTTTAAATCAGGCTCTTGGTATCTCTGTCACCAGACGGCCACACTGCTTACAAAGTCTGTTATCGAATTGCATCTGGCCCAGCCTACTATTTGTTTTTATTGTTTTTATTGTTAAAATAATAAAAGGGGAGCAGCACAATGAAGAAGAAGGTGATGTATTTGCATAAAACTCATGACGGGCTATATTTAAAACATATTTCCCCTTGCCCAGGTGTTGCTGATGGGGAAGAGCGGGTCGGGGAAGACGAGCATGCGTTCCATTATCTTCGCCAACTATATAGCCCGTGATACGACACGCCTCGGAGCAACAAGTGAGTAATATTACTTTATTAAATTCAGGCATCCGAAACCGATTCCGATTCCCGCATGCTCTCGCCCACAGTCGATGTGGAGCATTCGCATGTCAAGTTCCTGGGCAACCTGGTGCTGAATCTTTGGGACTGCGGCGGCCAGGAGGGATTCATGAAGCAGTACTTTGCCCAGCAGCGCGAGAACATTTTCCGTCATGTCGAAGTGCTCATCTATGTGTTCGATGTGGAGAGCCGCGAGATGGAGCGCGACGTCCACTACTACCAGAGCTGCTTGGAGGCCCTGCTGCAGAACTCGCCGGAGGCGAAGATCTTTTGTTTGGTGCACAAAATGGATCTGGTGCCGGAGGAGCATCGCGAGAGCGAGTTTAAGGTGCGCGAAGATGATCTCATCCGATTGTCGAGGCCCGGCAATGTCACCTGTTTCCGCACTAGCATTTGGGACGAAACACTGTACAAGTAAGTGCATCATCGCCTGAAAACGACTTTTAGTTAACCTCTAACTGCTATGCAGAGCCTGGTCTTCCATTGTCACCATGCTGATACCGAATGTGGCCGTCCTGGAGAACTCGGTGACGCACTTTGCCAACGTAATCGAGGCCGATGAGGTGCTCCTGTTCGAGAAGGCCACCTTCCTTGTTATTTCGCATTGCCAGAGCAAGAAGAATCGCGACTCGCACCGCTTTGAGAAGGTGTCCAACATCATCAAGCAGTTTAAGCTGAGCTGCTCCAAGCTGGGCGCCAAGTTCCAGTCGATGGAGGTGCGCAATAACGCGTTCGCCGCCTTCATTGATACCTTCACCAGCAACACCTACGTGATGGTGGTGATGTCGGATCCCACCCTGCCCTCGGAAGCCACACTGGTGAATATACGGAATGCACGAAAGTACTTCGAGGAGCTGGAGAATCCGAATAACAGTGCCATTAGCCACCACGGCCATAAGTACCACTGATTTGGGCACTTGTGTGTTGTTTTTCGTAAATTTTCCCCATTGCCGTTTTCCGTTTAAAAGACATGAAACACGGTCTGTTGTTGTGCACACACATCGAAGCGCCCAAGGTGCCGCGCCCCCAAAGTCTTACCGCTTCCTGTAATGATAAATACGTATATATGTATGAATCGCTCACTTGCTACAAGACTATTTTAAGTGGTAATTGAGCAGAATATCCTGATCCAAATTCGTTATAGCAACATGTGTAATTTTCAATCTTTTAAATCCCTTTGTTAGAGTTAAAATATATATTCTCTTAGCAAGTGAGCGATGGATAGCCATCTCCTTCGTTGATTTTTCGTAGATTTGTAAGTTGAAACCTTCGTAGGTCTTAAGTTTATATAAAAAACATAAAAACAATTACACACTTACAAATACACAAAACAATTATAACAATTGGTCATTTGTAAATGCCGTAGATAAGGCCCACATATCACAGATAATCCAGTTAGTTGACCAGCCGACATAGTGCCTACGAGTAGAATCTCCTGACCTCCTCGGACAACCGATCCACGCTGCTCTCATCCACGGCCATGAATCGTTTCGCCCCGCGACTGAAGTAATAGATGTCTCCCGTGTAAATATCGAACCACAGGGCGTGAATGTGAAGATCATGGGACTCCAGTCGGGGCTTGAGGAAGCCATAGGAGGCAATGTTGGACATCTGCTGCAGAGTGTTGATCTGCGATAGCTTATCCTCGACGGCGAACTTCTGCTCCTCATCGATGTAAGCCACGAAGCGACGCAGCGGCGTTTCCGAGGAGAAGAGTAAGGGATCCTTCATGCCGGCATCGCGCCACTCCTGGAACTTGTCCAAGCTGGTGTTGGCATGGGTGCACAGCCAGGATCGCAAGGGAGAAAGACGACGGTTCAGCTGGTGAATGAAAGGTAAGATTGTATTATTTTGTATTACATAAGCTAGGATCATAATAAACCCACCTTGGACGCAAATTCTGGATCCCTCAGCTGGTACAGCAGATTCATGGCCTTGCAGTCGCTGTGCCCGCAAACGATTATATGCCGGATATCGTTGACTACACATCCTAGCTCCAGAGCAGCCGGCTCGCAGCTAAAATACTCATCCTGGAAGTGCTGGGCATGGGGTATCAAGTTGCCCGCGTTTCGCACTTATTACCCGTGGGAATCAGTAGGAATGTTAAAGCCATATATAATTACAATCAACTCGGGTTACACTTACCCACAAACATGTCGCCCACATGGGTGTCCGTGTACCGGGTGGGAATCATCCTACTGTCCATGCAGGTGAAGAACACGGCCTTCGGCTGAGAGATAAAGCGTATCAAGAGTTAGTAGCGCATAGATACCGGCTAGTGCGTACGTAAATATATTCTGCAGATAGCCACCGCTCAAGTTATGACACACTTGGCCAGCGGCCAAAGTGTCAGTGGGTTCGGTTCAAGGCTATTTCAGCAGGGAAATTGGAAGAATATTGAAAGTATTGATGGGGGAACATGTCATGCTTTACTTAAGGCCATACTTTGTATTTAGTTGTGTTAAAAAATGTATAAATAGAAAATAAAGTACTCTGGTTTGTTGATAAAGAAAATTTAGAGATTAGAAGGTTTTATGAATTACATTTTATAAAAATCTGAATTCTTCTCATTTAGAAATAACATAAAAAATAGTTTTGTAAATAGAAAATATTTTTTTAGTATCATATTTATATCATTAAAATCAATTGACCAGCAATCACTTGTATATTTAATCAGTTTTGTGATAAAACCAGTTGGGAATTAGTAATTAAACATAAAGAATAAATTAGAGAAAAGGTTATAATGTTAAGAATGTTGATTTTTAATAAATAGATAGTACTTTGCATACATTTCATTAACAAATGTTATATTTTTCTGCCTTTCTTAGATTTATAAATATTTTTCCACAAAAATATAGATTAGGGCGCTTCTAAAGTATTTTTTCTTTCGTGATATGGAATATAAAATGATTGTTCATATTCTTAAGGTTTTTATGTATTCCCATGACTTCTTATTATTATTATTCATTACCTAGAGTATTTTCGTATCGGTGTGCTAAAAGCGATTTCACATATTTCCAATTAGAACAGAATTAATTTGATAATTAGCTGAGGTGCAATGCACGAAGTCCAAGAGCACCGAAAAGCAATCACTTAAGTATATAAAAATACAATTTAATATCAAGGGGACGGCAGGGGGATTGTTTAACAACCGGTTTACCTTTGCTGTTTGTTTACCAAAAATAAAGCAACCCGGAGAGGAATATAAAGAGCGACAGACACAGAGAGCAAGGTGTGGAGAGCGCCAAGTTTGCGCGACTGACAAGTCGGAAAAAAATGTGATAATGATATTAAAGCACATGCGATAATAGCTCCCCAGAAGGCAAAAGCATGTTCTAATGTTTTTTCTCTGTTTATATACAACGAGTTGCAGACAGCTTGCCCCAGATCTTGACCTATAAACGAATGGATTGCTCACCTCGGGATTGTCGCGCACTTTCTGGAACTCTTTCACCATTTGCTCGCGAGTTGTATTCCGGTATCGCATAATCCCCCTCAAAATACGCTCCATTGTTCACTTTTTTGGGCTCTTGATATACTTAATTTGACACTTTTATTGCACGCACTTTGGCACTAGAATTGATTTTCCTTGATTTGCGAACAAGGAATGTGGCGTTCGCGTCCAACGAGAATTACGGTGGGGCTCCGACGAGAGTTGTGGAGCATTTAAATCGGAATTGTTGCTTCCAAAACACGCGACGAATTTAGCGAGCAGCTGTTGTTGTCTCTCCGAGAGATACAGAGAGAGTAGCTCCCCCGCTCTCTTTTTCTTGGGGAGCCCACAGACTGGGGCTAAGAGAGAGATTCGGGATTAAGAGCGAATGGAGCTCTCGGTAAAGGGACTATTTTTTAGGGGCTTGGTTTATACAATTTATAAATTAACGTAGAGTGGATAAAATAAAGCTAATTACATTTTATTATTAAAATTATGATAAAGTAATATTTTAGCAATATCATCCAAACTATGACTAAGTTATTCTTAGCCAAACTTGGATCCTATAAATGTTTGTTTATTTATTTAACTTATTAATATATGGAACTGTGTAATAGAAACAAGCTAAAAATTATTAAAATGCAGGCTTCTTTCCGGCTTGTCTCTTAGGCTGTTAACTTGCTGCCATTAACGATTGAAGTATTATGTGATAAAAATCAAGAATATAAATACCATAGCTTTAACATTTTCAATATCTTACAGTAAAACTTATAGGTTCTTATTTATTTCGTACACTATCTTTTAAAGAGAGATTTACAAAACTATAAGAGAGAACTATGCTTCCCTCCTATCCAATTATGAACACTCCTTCGCATTGTAATGTTTGCTCTGTAAATATTATTCTGGGGAGCGGAAATCAATTGCATAAAAGCAATTTCTCTGAGCGGACATCTGGTGGGTTCCAGACACTCGAATAAATAGAAAAATGTCAAGTTGTTCGTCTCGCCAGACAGTGGCTTATCAGTGGAGCTGAGTGGGGAAGCGACTCGAAGAGCCGATGATGACGCTGATATTATGGCTTCCACGCTTAGCACTTTGGTTCCTGTAATTTTCCTAATCAATGTTTTGAGGGTCTTTTTTGCATAACTAGCAAGAGCATTATGAGTTCAATTTAGTTTGCTTGGGTTTATAAAATTGCTATATTCTTTTATTCATAGATAAAACTAATCATACATTTCATATATTTTATTAGATATTTTAAAATAACAATTTTACATAACGTTTTATAGGTAAAGTTAAAGCATAATCTATATAACTATTTACAATAGTAACACTGCTTTCAAAAGCGTACATTAGTAGTCTTTGAAATTTTTTGTTTTGCTCTTAATTGTTTTATAAATTAAATATTTTTTTAAAAATATTATGTATTTGCCTCATTAAAACATACGCGTATAGATACATTCTACAAGCAGTAAAAGCGCCATCTGCTGTCGATATGATATAATTTGGCTGATGGAGGGCGCCACCACAAGAATAGGGTTGTTAAGAGCGCTCTTTATTTATTAATTAATTTGAATTTATTAGTTTAAAGTTATCTTTCAAATAAACAATAAAACATACATTTCCTAAAAATTCAGGATTATTTAAACATACATACATTTTATATAATCGGGATCGTAATAAAACGTAGTAATACATAAATACAGAATCTAAAGCCGTATAAAGTTCTAGTTTCAAAAATATTCTAATTTATTTTATAAAAAATATTTAAGTTAAATATATCTAACCCATCTTACCTTTAATTTCCCCAACCGAAATCCCCTTAGTACTAATTATTTCCTAGGAATAATTATACCTAGAATGTAACTAAAAAAAGATCAGTGAACGAACGGGTTGTTCAATTAACTAAATATAGTTTTTTTTGCTTAAGTCTATATTTCTTGTTTCCTACAAATTGATATTCCTACCGAGGTTGCCATTTTTGCAACTCACTTGCCCGTTTTTTTGTGTTTTTATTTTTTTCGTATTTTGGCCCCGTAGCATCACGTCTCTTGAAACGAATGAATTGGACTTTTAACCAGTGTAATATTAGCCTTTCCGAGAAATGCCCACCGCATCATTCAGAGAGCGTGTTTTTGTTGGCTTTTCGTTGGGGCAGAACTTCTCAGGCATCGCGCTGGGATGTCGCCCGAAAGTGGGTCACACAAACACCTGTAAGAGCAAAAAGGCCCACACCAATGCAAATATTATGAAATCCCCCCATGGAGACCGCCTCGAAAGAAAGCAAAGTCTAAACCACAAACATGACTGACTGACTGTGTGTGTGCTGCCACCAAAAAACCAAACCAAAAACAAAAACCGAGACCATTTCACCAGCAGATTCACTCTTGATGATTATAAGCTTTTGTTGTGTATTTCGGGGCTTGTGGCTTGTGGGATCTCCAGCTCCAGCTCCAACTCCGCACCCTGACCACCACCGGTTTTGCTTTCCTTTCATTATCGACCGGCAAAATATTGGTTAAGCAAGCAAAAGCAAAAAAAAGCAATGAAATCGAAAGAAAATACATACTTCCCAAGCTCGCAGATAGAAGTAGAAGATTAAATGCTCTAACCTGTTAAGAAATGGTCCAGAAGTGTGGCTTAAATAATATTTCACTTGTTAAATATAAATATAAATGTTATAAGTATATATTAGCCGTTCCATTGATATATTCTAGTATTTAATAATAATGTGTTATGTATTTAATATCTTGCTCTTTAATGAAAAAATCCTTAAAAAGTGTCAGGGAATTTTCTTCAATTAATGAACTCATCCCCACATAAGGGTATTTAAGACAAAGGCCTCAGCATCGGCGTGACCAACAAATGACGGAGGCGATGCGCCAGCAGCATCTTCATCTTGTTCCCAAAAACCGCCATGAGATGATGATCAGAACCCTCTAACTTAAAGCTCATTACGATGGCCATCAAGTGGGAGAAGTGGAAAAGTGCGAGAGGGGAAGACGGGCAGATGGGAAGATGGGAAGAGCGTGGGTACAGCCGGCGAAATAATGAAGCAGAATCGCCTGCATGACAATGATTACTTCAAGCCAAGCGAAGAGGAAAGAGACGGCCCGCAGCACTCGCCATCCCACTCCCACTCGCATGGGAGTTGCGCACCGCTGTCAGCTTTTTTCCAGAATATTTGGGCCAAAGCGCCAAATGTAAACATTAAAAAAGGCTAAAGAAAAAACTCAGATGATGATGGTTACTTAACAATGTTGGACAATAAATGAGCTCCAAATATGCATGTGAGCTTGTGAGGGATTTCTGAAGGTATTGTGAAATCCGAAGCCCCAAAAGAAGAAAAAAAGAAAGGGGATTGCAGGTGCCAAAGGGTTTTTAGCCACTTTGAGTCATTTAAATTTTGCTAAATATGGTTTATCTGGAAAGAAAATATGATATTTTAAATTGTAACAACTGTAACTTATAGTTTTTCTTAATGACTCAAGGATAGAACTAGAGATTTCAAGGAAGATATTCCTTTAACCAAATAACCATATAAGACACATATATTTATTATATATATTTACCATATTTGTTTAATATTATTTAATTAATTTAAACAATATTAATTTAAAAGTTTTGCTTGAATTTGCATACGCATTTATAATTATAAGATCTGCTATTCATTTATTCTCCAATTTTGGAGAATTATTTTTATAGCGAACCGTTCTAATTATTTTTATAGCGAATTTCTTGTTAGCATCCTGACCCGTTAAGATTTATTATTAATTTCCCAGAACAAAAGAACAAATACAACAAATTACAATTTCTCTGCGTTCTTTTGTCCGACAATAAGCCCACCGATATGATGTCATATATATTTGTCTTTGGCCAACTTCTGAGCACACACACAAATTCAGCTGTATGATTTTTGGGGTTTCCTAGGCATAATTTATGTATATTTATATTTGGGTGTTACCTCTCCTCTTTCTCTCTCTATCTCCAAAATCTTTTACATCTGCCTCTTTCCTTTCTTCAAAGTCCGTCTCTTTCGGGCACAATTTGCAAATGAGATTTCGGTTCATTCTTTTGGCTCTGACTCTGGCTTTGGGTTAATTAGTGGGTATCTTTCCTCGGCACGCACAGAGAGAAAAAAAAAGAATACAACAATGCTTTTGGCGTTTGAGTTTATTTATTTTTGTTGTATTTTTTGTTGTGCCTCTTAAGTGTGTCTGTGTGGGCAATGGCGGCGGCATTGCTGTTCTTATTAGCGTTGTAGCTTTTAAGCTTAAGCTTGGCCCCAAAATCTGGGTCAGCAGTGTCGTTAAAGCCGCTCTTCGTATATATTTATAGTCGAGTGTGTGAGTGCGCAAATTAAATATTCACAGCGTTGGCTAAGCAAATAAAATCTTCTTGTTGTTGCATTTCCTTCCCTGGTCACCTTTTTGGTAGCTCGGCCTCTTCGTTAGCTCTTTTCGGGCCCAAACCATCGGAGATGGCGTTCGGCGCATGAAAGTGAATCAGAATGTTTTAGCCGCCGTTCTTTGCAAAGCAAATGAGATCAAAAGTGGGCTTTAGTCGCATCTCTTTAACCTGAATATGTCAACCCTACTTATTCCGCTTCTTCTTTTACCAATTTTTTTTTTGTTTTGGCCAAAAGAAGGAATCCGTGGGTTCGTCGAATATTTGTATTTAACTTTGTTGTTTTGTTCACAAAAGAGAATGTCTTTTAAGTGAAATATGGAGGTGCTATTGGTGTGAGAAATTTTCAGTTTTTAGCAGTTGACTCAGGAATAGTAGCTTCTTTAAATTAATTAAGTAAATATACGGAAAAGTCATACGTAATGTAGAATAATAAATAATCAACTTGGAAAATGTATATATTTTTTTTAATATGGTTTAAGATGGTGATTACAATAATTCAATAAATTTATTTTAAGTAAATATTATAAAGGAAAAATACTAGACTCACTATTTTTTTTTTTAAATCAAACTCGGTAAATATGTTAAGAATATTTCTTGTATATAATAATGGATAGTATATATTATACATGTGTTTTATTTTATAATGATAGAAATAACTACAATTAATGTGTCATAACCATATTCTCAATACCTTTTCATGGAAATGAGAGAGGGCAAAAAGGTACAGGGTAATAACTGTCGGATCTGATTCCTCTTCAGATTTTATTTGGTAAATATCATTATTGGTTTATTCGGTAATTCTTGTGCCCAATCTTTCGAGTGTCCAGAAGTTGTGTTTGCATTCTTTGTGTAATCTTTCATTCTCGTGGGCAACTTTTAGTGTCGATTTGTGAAAAAATAAGAAATAATAAAGCAAGAAAACAAATACCGCTTGCTGTGGGCGTTCCTTATTATGAGTTATACATATGAGATGGCCAGCAATTCGGCGGTGCCGTCAGCAGCCGTTGGCTATAAAGAGGTGTGCCCTGACCCAATTTTTTTCTCTCCTCTCCTCCCGGCCTCCGTATTCATATTTTTCCCTCTCCACTCCTCCTTTGTTTATTCACGCATGAGCTCAGCATTACGCGGAGAAAGAGTTCTGCAGTTTTATAGTTCAAGGGGAATAGTAAAAGCATTCTTAACCCTTCCACGGCGAGGACGTCATTAAGTAAATATCCGTGCCATTTTTGCATCATTCGGCGGGACAAGAGGCAGTTGCAGGGGCAGGTAGTCGCGAGATACAATGTCAAAGGACGGGCCAACGGTGAAATTTACAATTTTATGGCGGGGACTTTAAGTGGAAAACGGCAAACAGTCAGCGGCCGTGGTTTTATGGCCATGACAAAAGACAAGCCGGCGACAAATGTTGCATCCGCATTGCCAGCTACTCTCGATGTGGATGCTGCTGCTGCTGCTGCTGTCACAGTGGACAGTCCACCGTCCACTGTCCACTGTCCACCTCGAGGCGGTATCGGTATCGGTCTTGCCTCGACCAAGTCGTAAATCATGCGGCAATGTTTTGCATGTGACACGGCCCGAGTGACAAGAGATTGACCCAATTTCCCAGACTAATCCGCTGCGTGTCGAATCCTGGTTTCCTCAGTTAGGTGGCTGCCGGAAACCCTTCTGGGATATGTGTTCAAACAAACGGATGTAAGCATAGAGGCATCAAAGGACCATGGTGTTTTTTTTTATCTTAAGTTATGTTTTAAGAGCCATATTGATGCCTTGGTAAATAAAGCCAAAGGTGTAGCATTTATCAAGCGATAGTACAAAGAATTTAATGACCTTTTTTCTAAGGATAAAAATCACTCTGGGAATTACATTTTATGAATCAAAATTTCTTTAAAAATATAGTTATATAGGTTAGATATAAATATATAAAAATATTTCAGTTTTCTATAGTTTTATATTTTCATTCATATGAGCTTCCATAAATAAATAGAATATATAAACTGCATAGAGAAATACCTTTCCATTCTTTGTCTTAAGAATTCAATAACAAATATGTTACAACATTTCTTGCCTTGTTAGCAGTTGACCTTCGATTGTTATATTATTTCTGGGCATAGAAAATTTTTTCAATTGTTACGTAATCCGTGAACAGGCAAGGATCCGGCCATTATCCCCTTTTTTGTTCTGGCACACGACCAACACATATGTCAGGCGCAGGACACGTGGGTGGCGTGCCTCATAGCCTTCACCTAAAGTGGAAATAACAGAAGTTACGTAAGTGATTATCAGTGAATGAAATTCCAAATAGGAAGAATATCCTTTCTGTGTTTATTATGACTCGTGTTATTTGTCCTTGATACTCAGCGTGTTTTGGTTCAGGAGTGTATATTAATTTTAAGTCTTTGAGTTAAATACTTATATTAGTAAACAACCAGAATAAAAGTTTTATTTTTTTAGAAATGTACAAGTAAAATCAATTAGTTTGACCTTATAAATCGATCTCTGTGCCCATGAATCCTCAATTAAAGTTGGATAAATATTTTGGTCGCAAACAGATATCTGCCTGAATCCGCACTTAGTATAATGAGTCCCATTTATGATTGCCCGGAATGGAAGAGTTTTTCAATGGCAGGGCGCCAGAAAGGCCAAAAAGCTAACAAACGGGCCGATGGAAAACTGTTACTTTCACATCAGCTAAAAGCCAAGATTACACTCTCTGCGGAAGCCAGCACAGCAACAACAATGGCAATAATAGAAGCGTAATAGTTGCTAATTTTGTGCATCGCTCTGGCCCCGAAAAAACGTCAACAAAAAGGGCTAATTATGAGCCCACTTTCGGCCAAAAGCAGTCGGAATGGGGAGCTCACAGACAATGCAAAAGAATCACGTCGTTATAAACTGTTTTTGTCGCTGTAGTCTTTTATTTTTGTATTTTTTTGAGTGCCCCTTTGAAATTGGAATTTGTTGTCGCTGCTGGCACATTTTTTTTAATTTTTTGGGTAGTGCACAAAAAGGTGAGCACTTAAATGAAAGTTGTTCAACTTGCTCACGGAGCCCCAAATTGTTGGTGTCTTTAAGGTGCGTGTGTGTGAGCCACAAGGAGGGGGCCGAAAGAAAAGGGGTAATTGTTGTGGCAGAACTGAATAAGGAAATCGAGGACACTAACAAATATTTCTAAAGGGTTATTGCCGGCTTGATTTAAAGTAAAATAAATCAAAGTGCGACCTAATACAAAAAACACGTAAGCATCTTGCAACAGACAAGTAGCAGGCTTGGATATACAGCTGTTTGAAGGAAGGTACACCTTCTTAATTAGAATCCAATGCTGATTAATTTAAAATTTAAAATTTCAGCGTTTGTTTCTAGATCGTGTTGCATATTTTAGGAATTTTTTATAAAAAATATATATATGGGATCGCTTAATACAATAAATATTTTTAAAGCTTTTCTTTGTTAATATATGTTCTTTCCTTTGCAATATTGATAAAAATTAATATCCAACTCTAAAAAGAAGAGAAAAAACAAGTAAATGCTGAGCAGAACTGATTGTTATATTTTCTTAAATTTTTATTTATTAATTTTTATTTAAATGCTTTTTTAAATGCTTTCTTCTGTGAGAAGTTTTTAATATGATAAATGGAAGCCGTGTAAACAAGTCTTGTTTTTATAAAAGATCTTCCCTGCTAATTTAAATTCTTTCTTCCACCTTAAGCCCAATTATTCCCCTATTTTAAAATTACATTATTCTAAATCTGTTTTATATGGCCCGCAACATCTGGTACATCACAGATAGCATAATTAGCAAGAAGCCCCAAAAATGATTATGCTTTCCGCTCCTCTCACCCGTGCATGAATACGGAAGGGGAGGGCGGAAGAGCAGGCAAGAAGGTAATACCAGGTGGGTGTATTACCGTAATTGAAGCCAAGTCCCGGCCGGAGGTTGAGGCATACAGCCGCGGCACATGTGTCATGCTTATTAAACTTTTGGTTCTGTTCCAAAAACTATTTTGGGCGGCCGCACTTTATGATTGGTAATTAAAAATATATATACAAAGATATATATTTAGTTTTTCTTATTTCTTTTTTGGCTACTTTAGGAACGCCAGGAAAGTCTGCCTTTGGGGGGCTGGCCAAGTCATGGTTGGCTTGGCCGCGTCTTGACTTGGCTTGCTCCCATTGACAGCAAACGGGTTGCCAACGGGAGTGCGTAAGCCGGAGGGCAGGAGGAGGGTGAGGACGGGGATTGCCGGGCGGGCAGACACCCCAAAAACCAACAAAACAAGCGGCCAAATGTTGCACTACATTTCAGTTGTAGTAGTTGCTCCTGCACCCGGATTTCAAACCGGAGTCGGAGTCGAAGTTGGAGTCGGAGCCGGCGGTGGAGCTCAAGTTGGCATCGTCATCGCCGCAGTGGCTAAACTTGTTGCACATGTCGGATACTAGTCAGCTTTATTGAGTGGCAACCGAAGCCAAGCTGGAGTTGGCCAACTTGGTTGGTTTTCAGACGGATCTAGCTAGTTTGTTTGATAAAGAAAAGCCAAATTTATATAGTTCTTAGAGAGGATTTTGTGGAATTGGTTTTATTCTACTTAATGTAAGGTCCAACCATTTTCTTAATATTTTTTAACCAATTCTTTTTCTTGGCTTAATGGATTTATAAAAAGTTAAGTATCATTCGCATCACTGAATTCAAGACGGAGCTGTTTGAGGCTGCGGCTGTTCCTAGTTTTTGTATCAAAATCACTTAACAACTTGTAAAATTCTCCGACTGCTGCTGCAGCAGTTGACACACATCTGTCACAGCCGGCCAAGTGGGTCACCTGGTGGGGCAAGTGGTGGTGCTGGTGCTGGTGGTTGCTCACTCGCGGTGGTTGGTCTCCGCCGAGTGGAGTGGTGCGATCTTGTTAATCGTTTTTGATTGCCGCGCTGATGCTCCACCACCTGAAGCACAACAGCACTCAAAATGATGATTGTCGTTTAGAGCGCCGAGCCGACGCGTCGACTGTCGACTCTCAACTGTCGACTGTCACAGATTCTTTACTTTTACCCAACGTGTTGCTTGCTTTCTTGATTGTTGCCATTATTCGTTATTGTTATTGTTATTCCGCTTATTATGTGCATTATTAGCTCAGCTTGATAGCCTCTAGACTGGCTAACATCTACTATCAGCGACTGCGGGCCGACTTCTAAGGAGAATAAAGATATTAGCATGTGACAATATAGGAATATAGTAAGAACATCAAGTACAAGAGGTTCTTGAGGTGCAGTATCTGCCAGAAAACTTCTCTCAATGAAACTCTCTTATATCTTTTAAGCCATACCATTTTTAAACCATTAATTTCAAACCGTAACAATGTTCACATTTAAATTTTTAAAGCCCAAGCCCCACTTAATTAATTACCCCACTTTTACGTGCCTCAGCCATTTAACATCCCATAAATGCTGTAGCAGAGCCGTAATAACCCAAAATTCTGTCACACACATCAGAATCCGAGGAGGAATACCTTTCTTTTCTTTCCTCACAATGTAAAGCCCGGCCATGCCCACTTTTAATATTCAATAAAGATTTAACGAGACATGTTAACCGCTTTGCAGTCACAGAATGCATAAATAATTATAGAATTGAGCAACAATTTCAGCAAAGCCATAAAAAACGGCCAAAACGAAGTCGAGACACGGCAATTAAATTCAATTTTGTGGCCAAAAATGATGAGAAAGAGAGGAGAAAGAACGGCTGAGGAGGTAGGGAGTGTGCGGCGTACCAGGAACAGTTATGGCCAAACACTGAGATAATAATTTTGTTTAAATTTAATTGTGAGTTATATTTGTACGGTAAATCACGTAGCATCACCATGGCTTGGAACGCACGACGGCGGCGGAGGGGTCAGGTACGTCGGGTAATAACCGAGTATTGGTCATGGCCCAAGGGGAAGCCTAATTGGTCAAATTGATATATTACTTTATATATGAATCTTCCTCTTTATGGCAATTGAAGCGTGAATGCTGCAAAAGAATGACGGAAGAAAAAGCAGTCAAGAAGCAGGGGAATTTATGTGGATTGAAAGGGGAAATGTCTAAAATAATTACAAAATGATATATTAAACATTTGCATAAGACTTATGCCAGAGTTACTTTCAAATTTTTTTTTTTCAAATAATTACTAGAAATGTTTAATATTTTGTAGATTAATGTATGCGGAGTATTTTCATAAATTTTGATAGGAAATAATTTTTTCTCAAGCTGTTGATTTAAAAATAAATAAAAAGTAATCTAAAAAATATTTACTAACAATATTTTTCGTTCTAGTCTAGTCTAAATAGTATAAAAAATTAATTCCAGATATGATTCTAATGGAATAAATGTTTATTTATTGATCTGTTATCTGATCTGAATAAGCTTTCAAGCAAATCATTTATAAAGAATTTATAAAGTAAATAATATCCATATTTATAAGACTTTTGTAACTGTCACTTTCAAATCGGCTGATAAGGAAAGAGGTGCTTTTAGAGTTGCTAATTTATTTATTCTCACATTTCTGCAATTTGCATTTCTTCAATAGAAAAAAAATAGCAACTAAAAGCTATCGAAGACCTTTAGCAAACAAATGGCAGCATAGAGAAAGAAATTCTCTGGCCAATCATAAATAACTTAAGCAATACAACAAAGCAGCAGAAGTTAGCCGCTTGAAAGGAAAGGAAACGAAACGAAAGAAATGTGAGGAGAAAAAATGAAGAAGAAGAAATGAAGAAGAGGCAATGGCGAAAAGTCGGTCATGAAATCGCAAGTGACCCACTTGGCAAGCGAACGACGCAGAAGGCAACGAAAAAAGAAAGACGAGAGCCGAGCGCCGAACGAAAGACTCAGGCAACGAACGCGATGCAGACAAATATGACAAGCGACGCTAGAGCGAGCGATAGAGATGGAGAAGGAGAAAGAGATGGCAGCAGGCAGCGTAGCGAATCTAAAAGAGGACACCATAATTGGCAATGCACACACACACACTGGCTGGAGGAGGTGGAGGTGGGCCTGGTAAACCTGCCATGAATGACTCGACGTGCCCGGAGCCGGACCTGTATGCGTCACTAAACTTGACCAAATTGTACAAGGAAGTCTGCAGACTCCGCCTCAAGATGCCCACACAGCCGCTCCCCTGCCTCCTCGTGCCTCCTCCCCCTCAATTTCATGTAGCTCGTGTTAGCTAATGACATTTTTTGTGGGTCTACCAGTCGGCCCCAGTCGGAGTCTCGGAGTCTTCTGTCTGAGCCCAGGTCTGGCCGAAACAGCAGGTTCAAGTCAAAGTGCGGGCGACTCGGGCTTTATGGGCTGATGGGAATTTTTTCTCGGCACGAGGAAATTCCCAGTTTGGGGTTTCTTGAAGTGAAAGCACAGG
Source organism: Drosophila pectinifera (assembly GCA_008042775.1). Taxonomy (NCBI): domain Eukaryota; kingdom Metazoa; phylum Arthropoda; class Insecta; order Diptera; family Drosophilidae; genus Drosophila; species Drosophila pectinifera. Next base: position 153,916 of record VNKC01004231.1, on the reverse strand, counting down.
ATGTGATTTGTTGGGGGTTCACCATTAGCATGATTTATTTTGGTGGGAAGAGAGCTAAAGCATTTTCCAGGAGGTTTGTAAAGCTTACTTTGCTGGAAAATAGTTAATATATTTTTAAATATAAAGAATTAAAACCCCAAAATAAGTTTATAATTTGTTAGGGGTTTTTAGTACTTGAACAATGCTTTAAGATATAAATCCTCTTAGAAAATTAACTTAAATATTGTCTAATACATAATTTATATAATTTGTTTGGGTTTTTATTACTTGAAAAACATGATATGAATCCTCTTAAAAAATTAACCTTAATATTGTCTAATATAAAATTGATATAATTTTTTAACTTATTACTATCGCTTGTTTGTGGAGAGATAGTTAAATATATTATTCACCTAAAGTTATTACAAAATAAGGCTGAAGCTATTTCCACAGCTGATTGAAAATGAGAAATAAATTAATATAAAATAAGAGTTTCAGCTGAAGAATGGTTTAAGCTTCATATAAATAATACTTAACTTTTATTGTTCCGACGGAATTTTCCTTAGTAAAATTTACAAATTCCTTTCACGAACTTGTTTCTTCGATTTAAATAAAATAAATCTTTTAAATATATTGGTTAGGATTATAATTATAACGTACATAATGACATGCCTTAAGCTTTTTGTAACTCGACCCCAATATCAAGGTTCTCATCTGTAACATAATTTACAATCTTTCCGATAGATGAATATGTTCGTACCACTTTAAAAACAATTTCTCATGGGCTCATATACATTGAAGTATTTTTCCAGCAATTTTCTTAATATTTTCCCCACAGCTAGGCAGACTCTCCAAGTGCTGATGGTGTGTGTGAGTCGCTCTAGACTTGGCCGCATAATAGACTTGGCCTACATACGAAACACTCAGACACTCAAGGCATTCTTTACACACACTCTCCGCCTCTTTCACTTTTACTCTCGGCTCATAAGCATAATCATGCTTACTCACGATAATCAGACTCTGTTTCTGTTTCTTGGCTGCTCAGCTCAGCTCATTACCATGCCAAGCCGCAACAGCAACAGCAGCAGCAGCAGCGGCAACGATAGTAACAATAACAATTATTATACCGACTTTAACTAGTTTCCACACTTGGCCTGGTCTAGTCTGAGCCCGCACAATTTTCCATTTCCATTTTCTTTGCAAATGCGACCACGTGGCCTCCATTTCCCCGCTGTCTCAGCTCAGCATTAAAAATGAAATAAAATTAAAAAAAAAAACCATACAAAAACAGAGTTTGCGGACCTTTGGGTAGCTATTTCCTGATGTGGCAATAATTTAGATAATGAAAATATCTGTCCAAAAGCAATGTGGCTGAAAACACTCTGAAAGTTTGAGGAAATTATAAAATAATACCTATTTGACATCATATTTTTAATGTTTGATTTAATTCAAGCAGGAAGCAAATCTTATACAAAATAAATAAGTTATCAAACCCACAAGCTTTGCTAAATTTTATACAAACATGCCATAACTTCTTTATTAGTTAATCTTGCGATTCTATTAACTTTTATTATTAAATTATAGGTCATTTGGTTGCCCATTTGTTTCGCCATTTAATTTATTACTTTTGGATCTGCCTGTGCGATCAATTTAAGCTCTCACTCATAAAGAATGTGTGTTTAAGTGGCAAACTAAATATATGTGTTAAAGAAGCAGGATATGCTGCCAATTTGGTTCAACTGTGACCATGCAGTGAGATTGCAAGTCTAAAGGAGACCGTTTTGTACATACACTTGTAAAATATTAGGTAACTTTATAAAATAATACTAGGATATTATTAAAGAAATATTCGATTTAATAAGGGTTATATTACCAAGATAGTTCGGTTCATTGTTTAAACTGTTTTGTGTTTCAATTTCTGAATTGGATTATCAGTAATAATTAAGGGTTAATGTAGGTACTAAGCTAATAAATCCTATACAAGGTTATATGGTTAATGGTTCTATTCACGCATTTTAAGCCTTGAGATTTGAAATATCCCGATATATTATTTTAATTATTAGTTAACCTATCCTAGTGCTGGAAGATTGGTTCAATCTCGTATAGTGTAAATATAAATACATCTCACAGATCTTAAAATTAAGATTCTTACCATATTTTGGCTGCAAAAGCAGCATTTTTTTCTGTGTACACTCACACCCATGAAGACGGCGAACCTTAAAACGTTTTTCGAATATTTTGAATAACGGTTCTTGGTGCATACCAAAATCAAATCAAGTGGAATCGCTGACCGGCTATGGTTTTGGTTTTTTTTTTTCGGTTTTTCGGTTTTTGGGTCTGGGTTCCCTCTCCCCACCTGGCCGAAAACCCACGAAACGACAAAACGAGACGCATATGAATTCTGTGTCTTCGCTTTTTTTATTTTTATTTTTTTGTTTTGTTTTTGGGCGATGGCAACAAGTGCGCCGCCGACTGACCAAAAAATACGAGCCGAAACCTGTTGGCCCATATCACGTACCTTCTGGTACCCCACCCCAGGCCACCACCGCCTCCTTTCGGACGCCGCCGCCGCTTGGCGGAATTAATTATGTAGCCCAAAGCTGAATTATATGCGAAAGCAACTGCCTTACCGGCTCCCACCCCCCTCGCCAGCCCGCCCGTTGCCGGCGTTGTTGTCCCCCTTTTTCCAGTTTATCTTCCAAATGCGATGCGAAACTTGTTTGTGCATTTAATTTATGGGCGCGACGCGAGGAACAGAAGACACAGAAGACACAGAAGACGAACGCACTGCACTTGTCGTCCCACGGAAGGGGGAATGGGAATGGGGATGGGGCTGGGGTTGGGGCTGGGGATGGTGCGGTGTGGTCACCCTACCCTACGCACTCCCAGCCTCCGGCTGCCTCTTTGGATCACGAGCGGCGCAACAGCAACCGAATGTACGATCCAAGCACGTGACCCAATTCGGTTTGCTTCTCATTGGACACAGCGAAAATAAATATATAGTTCACTTTTTATTTTTCGTAATAATTATGGATTTTATAACGCAATAAAATATATATATAAATATATATATAATACATATAAAATAAATATATAGTTCATTTTTATTTTCCGTAATAATTAGGGATTTTACAAGGCAATAAAATATATAAATAAAAGCTTGGGTAGATATTGGGTAGATATTTGCCAAATAACCAGCATATTTACTTGTATGATATTTCAGGATATGTCAGAAAAGTCACAGGCTTTCTAAGCTTCTTTGTATATATAGTATTCTCATGAGTATCCAAAGTTTATCAACTTTAGCATCCATCGTGAATAACACAAGTTTTCAAATAGACCCTGTTGGGAATTCTACCAGTGATTAAAATCATTTTCTAATAATTAATTAATAATAACACGGAATAACTTGATACCAAGAAATAAAGAAATTAATAAGAAGAATATATATGATATATTTTCTCAGTGTAGCGAGGGGTAGGACACCAAAGCGTTGCTGAAAATAAGCAGGATACGATGGCATCCTTTGTCCGCTTTGATTATGTTGCGCCTCTCATAATTGGGTTAATTTTGTGTGGCACCACCGAGCGGCCAATAATTCGCTGCATTCTTCTCCTCCTTTCCACCATTTTCTTGAGCGGCTCTTTCCCCAATTTTATTTTTTTGACAACTCCCTGACAGGCGTTAAATTTTGGCAAAGATTTCTGCTGTTGTTGTTCTTGCCGTGGTTAAAGGTGAGCGGTGAAAAATTCGAGTCGGGTTCATCTCGGGCTGCCGCTTCCCCTTCATCGCTTTGCTGGCGTTTGACAGCCGTGACATATGCAACATAATGCAAAAAATAAATGAGAATTCAAAAAGATTTCAAAGGGGAGGCCAGAGGGAGTCTTCTGGGAGACTGATGAAAGAAAGGCAAACTGATTTGCTGTTGGAGCCGAGCCTTCACCTTTCTGGAGGGAAATGTGAAAATTTCTCCATCAATTCAAAAGACTTAGGCAACAAACCTTTTCGAAGCATATACATTTATAAATATATTTTTAATTTTTATAAAAATCAATTAAATTAAATAACAAATTACACCAAAGCTTGACATAATTCTTTTTTAATCTGTAAAATGGAAAATACATTTTGCCAATCCATTATCAACTAAATTATGGATTACTTTGCAGCCCAGAGCTACTGCTGCCTTTTCAGAAGCTATCATTTCCATCTAGGCTACCGGAGGAGCACTAGCAGCAGCAGCTGGCGCAGAATTTCTTTTTTCCGCACACAACTATCCCAGGCTGAGTATCTGCCACATACAATGCCGAGTTTTACTCCGAGGCCCGTTCAATTTAATGACAAACTGATTGCAAAGTGACACGGGAAGAGACACAACCGACCCCCGCCGATATGCAAAACACAAATAAAACTAAAAATCAAGTCAAATGAGAGCAGCGCGATACCCGCGTGTAATGGATGCACTGGAGGCCAGAAGAAAAAAAAAAACAGTCACTGCCAGTCAGGCGATCCGCTGCAAATTGATTAATTCGCTACGCCCGGGCTTGTCGCAACGGGAACGGGCACACAGACATCTTTTCGGCCAAGAAATAAGGCGCCCAATCTGATGACAATTAAGCAGTTGAGCGGCTTAAACGGTAACCCAAAAAAGTTGCCGCCGCTGCACAAAGTCGAGGAAATTCAATTAAAGAGATCTCTGAGGCATATTCGGCTTTTGGATTGGGCCCAGTCATTCGGATTTGGTCCAACTGCAGCGGACAGCGGACGGCGGACCGGCGGTCAGAGGTGCAGGTGCAGAGGCCCATTTGTATCTCGTGGATGCGGAGAAAAGTGAATGAAGTTCCGTTGCCGTTTTAGCGGCAGCTCCTTAAGCTCCATGGCCATTAACCGTTAGACAAAATGATGCGCCGCGTCCCATCATCTACTTTTTGGGACCCAGCTTGCCGTTATGACTGTTGTGGCTGCCATTGCCACTGCCGCCGCCGTGGCCGTCGCCGTTCTTTAAGCTTGGCTGCCCTTTTCCAGTTATATCAACCGGCAAAGATCGTTGCCTGAGTCTTTGCGTATCCGTACACAGCGAGAAATAACACTCGAATCGGAAGAAGCTGTTCTTCGTTGGTTTATGATAATTATATATAATAATATATAGTTATATTAATCAGAATACATAAACAAAAACATTTTAATGTAGGGTTTTGCCAACCATTCTCATTTTTAAATAAACTGTTTAACTGCTTAAGAGTGTTTTAATTAAAACTGTTCATTTAACTTAATTTAACATATATATATAGCATATATATATAACATAAACCTATAAATTCTCTCTCTTTTATGGCAAAATTTAAAACATTTCTGTGGCACCTAAACTCGTTTTTTTTTTGTTTTATTTTACATTGATCTCTGTGCAATCTCGGCTCTCGAGTTTCAGTCCCCATTGAATGCAATAAATTTCTTTAGCAAATCGCAATCAATAAAGAATGGTATACATATGTTTATGCTTGTATGCCAGGAACGGAACTTTTCTCTCACGCACTCAGAGTTTTTTCCCCTACTCAGTTGGCCATAAATAAGGCCTTTCAAGATTTAAACGAATTGGCCCTTGTGGATAAAATAAATATAAAACAAACTGCAGCCAATAAGCAATATGATCAAATATTTAAACTGTATTTTTCAGTAGTAATATCCAGTATATAATTGATAAAAATAAGTATCTTAATTAGCTGTCGTTCTAACATTCCAATAAAGAACCTTTCCAAAAACTCTATCAGCCGTAAAATAGATGGAAATGTCTGTGGTTCTTGCAACCAATTGAGTGTCCATATCTTGAGCCATTTTCCCGTCGCTGCCTCCGTGGACTCCAGTCGGCCGAATGGAACTTCATTAGATGCAGCAGGGAGTTTGTCAAGAGCGAAGTCAGCCAAAGCCATGCCCATGACACTCCGCCAGACACATGGCCTTTTGTCCGCCTGTCTATCCAAAGTGCAAGGGGGGGAGATCGGGGGAATTGAGGCGACACTGCCATTCCCATCACCGTTTCCCCCCTTGCATTTTGGGGGCCATTGGCAATGTTAATGGTGTGCATTATTTTCATGTTTATTTATGTTGCTGGCACACACACAACACACAACACACAGCGCACAACACACAACGAACAGCGCCAGCAACAGCAACTGCAACATGTGGCAAATGCAATTTGCATTTGCATCTCAATTGCCTTTTGCATTGTCTGTTGTTTGTTTTGTGTTTGTGTTGTTTGCCCGCTGGTTGTTGCTGTTGCCGTTGCTGTTGCCATTTGTTGTTTATCTCTTTCCACACACAGCTGCGTTTGCATTTGACGATGCGGATCCGGTTTTCGTTGACCCACTTCCGGTTGCCAAGCTGCCAGTTGGCAGTTGCCAGCTTGTGTTGCTGTTGCTGTTGCTTTCGCAGTTGCCGCGTTGTCGTGTTGCCAACTTGCCGGCTGCCAATTGCGTTTCGTCTTGACCTTTGCCTAGCTGGGGGAGTCAGCCACCCACTCAACCACCCACCACGAATTTTTATATACTTTAATAGCCAAGTTTTCACTCTAAAATAGGTTCTTAGATATATACAACATTTTGAGTATTTAAAACGAAGAAAGGTTAAAATTAAATCAAAAGACTTAGGACACAAGAAATCAGAAACTTCCCAAAATAGCTCAAATTGCTTTAAATTAATTCTAGAGAATAAAATAGGTTCTTAGATATATACAACATTTTGAGTATTCAAAACGAAGAAAGGTTAAAATTAAATCAAAAGACTTAGGACACAAACTAACAAGAACTCAGTAACTTTCAAAAATGAACTCAAATTGATTTAAATTAATTCTAGAAAATAATATAAGTTCCTAGATATATACAACATTTTGAGTATTTAAAACGAAGAAAGGCAAAGACAAATCAAAAGACTTAGGACACAAACTAGAAATCAGTAATTTCCAATATAAATAATTAATAATTTCCATCTAAATATATCCGAAATATATTTAAAAATCCCATTTCTCTTAGTTTACTATTCAATTCTAAATTGTAGTAATTTCTCGCTGTGCAGACAGCCGTCGCCGCCCACCAGAATCGCCTCCCACACTTTGCACTACATTCATATTTCTCCCAGATCCATTTCTCCGCTTCCTCTCTCACACATGCGGCCATTTATTTAGCATTTTTATTGCCGCCTCGCTTTGTTGTTCTCGTTCTTGCTCTCCTTTTCCTTTATTGTTTTTATTTAGCTTGTTTTGTTGTTTTGTTGTTATGTTGTCGTTTTGCGTGTTATTAACGTTGATAAGCCTCCGCATCGACAGCGCCGCCATCTCTGTATCCGTCTTCTCCCTTTTTTCTAACTGGGCTAACTGACGCCCGCACCTTGGCTCAAAAAGAGTGGTAGAAGCAGAGGTGAAGTACGAAATTATGCATGCCGAATTTGCATTATTATTATTGATGCTCGTGCTTCTTGTTGCTGCTGTTGTTGCTGTTAGAAATGATGCGAAATTTATGCAACGTTTGACATCAATTCGCAGTTTTGCCTAGGCAAAAAGATACAAGAGATCGAAGTTTAGTTATGGGGAAGAGAAGGATGTGAGATGAGATCTTAAAATGGGAATGGATGGGATATCATCGGAGCAAGATGTGCTGGTAGCATAGATTTGATATGGAAATACATAAAGTATGGCAAATGTTCTGGTTTTGCGATAAGAGCGGGTTTTGCCATATTTACTGAACTAAGCTTCCATGATTTAGACAGCTATAATTCTACTATATTACTTTGCTTCTTTACAAGAAAGTTCCATCATTGTTTTTAGCTTGAAGATTTGTATTTTCAAACAAAAGACTTGGGAGAAAATCTGGTATAAAAATCAAATCAGTTACAGTTTTGCCTATTAAAACAGAAGACTTAGGACACGAACTCGACCGCAAGGAAGTGAAGGCAAATATTTGGCCATGTTTACCGTATTTACCCGCCGGACACCGCCTCTGGGTCAGTAGTGAAACATGTAACCTTTCAATTTGCGACACTAGACGGTGCATAAATCCTACCTGTCGTACCTGTGCAACACAGCTCCCACGAAGACCACCCCTGTTTGTGTCACATTTGCAGCTCGTATTTTGTTTTGTTTTGGGCAAATAGAAAGGTGCAGCTCGGAGGCGTCGCGAATTGTTTTGACTTCTGCGCAATTTGTTATTTGCACCTTAATTTACAGATCTTTTGCGGTCAGGAGAGGGCCAGACCACCCATTGAGTGTGCGTGGCTCTAAGATCCCCGGAAGGTCTTCATTTTGTTTCGGGCACATCTATTTTCGGCTCTGCCCGGAGTTTGTCTAACCCAAATGTGTGTGTTTTCTGGATGGAGACGAGCCGCACTGAAGCTGTTGGCCGGCCCCTGACAAATGCACAAATCTTGTTCTGAGGGCCTGACCCTCGCGCGTCAATATTTACACAATGTGCGGTTGAGTCTTATTTTCATTTACTTTTTTACCGTTGCCCCATTGACCTCTCCCCCGGTCCCCGGTGCCCATCTGCAGCCTCCCTTTTTTTCAACTCTTCTGGCGTTTGAATTTGATTGCTTGCCTTTATTTGCTTGGAACAAAATGCCTTGACTGATGGCCTGACTCCAGAGGCACTTTCCTATATTGTTCGGTTTAGCTTGCTTTGGTTCTCTATTTTTTTTCATTTTTTTAAGGTTTTTTATTCGTTTTTTTGGTGAAGTGTCACGCTGTCCAAGTTCAATTAGTTTTGTATGCGCTCTTCACAACTTTTGCCGAAACTTCTTTAATGCCAAGATTGATTCCCTATCGTTGCTGGTGTTGTTGCTGTTGCTGTATCGGAAGATTGACATTTGACGTGCATAGAATTTGTCTAACTGTATTTTTCCCTTGGCCCGAAATCTAGCCTCTTGTGTCGGCCCCGAGACCGAAAAAAGTATTGATCTTGGAACTCGGAACTTGGCGGGAGCTTGGGGTGCTGGGGGCAATGGTTGATTTCTTTGAAAAGGGGCTAGAACATTAATTGAATTTCGTTTTGTTCTACGTCAAGCAATTACCCAATTTTATTTTCTTTTTTGTGTTCAACATTTGATTGATATTACAATTATATGGAGCCAAATATGTTCGGAATATGTAAGGAACTTACGGCACACGAGCATTAAAAGGAAGTTAGGTTGCAAGATATCAATATTTACAATATTTGGAAGCCACGAATATTAATATAGCTTTAGGTAAACTTTTTAATAAATATAAGAGATAAGTCTTAGGTTTTTATATACTGTTTATATATATTTCTGTATTTATTATATGTTTATTTCTGCTAAATACATAATATTCTTGCATTTAATGAATGTAAAGGTATCCAAAAATATACAAAGAAGCCATAACAATTATAGCCATTCCTCTTCTAGCCATTGTTAATCATAAAACCCACCTGCCATTGAGCCAAACAAAAGACTTAGGCAACAAACTTGGCAATGAAACCCTTCCCTGGGCTTCGAAGTAGGTGACAAAGTTCAAGACAATCCCAATATAAATATTTTAATTTAACTGGCATGAGTCACGCACGATAAGAAAACCAAAATATTTTGCATGCAAAAAAATGGCCAACATAAACATAAAATACTTTTACGAAATAAAAAACGCAAGTTAATTCCATTGAAAAAAATCAGGCAAGGAGAAGAAGATGCCGCCGCAGATGAAAAACAAATCATGAGGCATAAACATGACGCGCACTCCAGACGGATACGGCGGAGGCGACGGGGAAAGTACCCGTAGACCCGGCCAATATCACAGTGACGCAGTTGCATTCGGTCAACACGAAGTGATGAGGCGGCTCTTGTTTATGCTAATGCCAGTGCCAGCCAACACTGATACTAACCTCTATACGATATGGCCAGCCTTGGAGACCGAATATGTGAGTGCCCTGAACTAATCATGTATTAACTTAAAAATGATTTACATATTAAGGTAGAGATAGTATTCATAGGTCCTATTTTCATTTAAATAATTCATAATTAGTTATGTATCTCATTCCGAAACCCTTTAAACAGCAATGAGGTTTAATTACTATAAATTAAAAAATGTAAACATTGCTTACTTGGAGTTGAGGCTAGAAAAATCTGATTAGGGAGTACATTCGTACATATCTGTATTGACAGCGTTCCCAGGCAAATAAATACTTAACAAGGTCAAAGAATCCTCCATTGTAATACCCATCGTGAGGGTATCGAATTAACGAAAAATCAGCAAAAAGTCGTGAGCAAAAACACAAAAATTCACACAAAAAACACGGCAACCTGTGAGCGCTGCTCGGAGCTTTCATTTTCGAAGCGATACCGTTAACTGCACAGGCGCTGCAAGTAAACAACAACAATGTTGGCAACAGCAGCGGCGGCGGCGACGGCAGCAATAACAACAATCAGGCAAAATAACAACAACAACAATAGCAACAAGTGCCAAAGAGGAAATGCAACAACTACAATACAGCTCCATGTTCTGCAACCAAAAATCTCAGCAAGCCAACCAACCAACCAGCAACATGTTGCTGGCGATATTCCGGGGCTCCGGCGAACTGTAAATCGCTGGCAACATGTTTACAAGGCGGAATAACAGGAAAAAATGTTTAAATTTTTGTTAAGTAGGTCAAGTTGTATGCGACCGCGCGACAGAGAGAGAAAGAGAGCGAGAGAGAGGAGAAATGAAAAGAGAGAGAGAAAGAGAGTAAGCCGAGCTTCGAACAGGTATGATCGTGATTTTTCAACTAAGCGATGAGTTCAAACTGATTTAAATTAAAAATAAAGTTTTAATTCAATAAAATATAGAAATATTGTATTTGTAATATATGTTTTAGTTTAAGGTTTAATAAAAAAAATTTAAAAAGCTAAGTCAACTAAAACAGTCAATTTAACAGTTATTTTTTTATTATATTTTTATATATTTAATTACAGTACTAAAATTAAACCTTATTTAAGTTTTATAGTTTCAAAAAAGTTGAATATTAAATTTTTTTTTTACAGTTTAAAATATCTCGGATTTGTATTATTTTTCATCTGCAAAGGTTTCAGAAACATAAACAAACTTAGCCCTGACTTTGAACTGACGTCTCGAACTGACCTCGACCACCTGCCGCAACATGTTGGCTCTCGAGCATGTTGCGCGACATTCGGTTGCGCTGCTCTCTGCGCTCGCCGAACGTGATTTGTATCTTTTGTACATATCTTCGCAACCGTTGCGGCTGGCTCTGACGCAGTCGCTGCCTGCGTCGACGTCGCCGTCGCCGTTGAACTTCTTGGCTCGGAAATTTCTTTTCGTGTTGCGCCTGCGCACAGTTGGCTTTCTACCGTTGACGTCTTCGGATTTGTGCGCACACGATTTCAGCGATTCTCCGTTTTCTGCGTTTTTTCGCGTGCTCTTTTCTCCGGTTCGGTTCGATTGTGGACGTGGATCTCTTCCTCTTCATCCCACACACACACGCACACACACAGATACTGGCGAGCATGTGAAGTGGCAATAATCGAAAGAGCAAGCAAAAGAAATTAGAACAAGCCCACAGCAAAAATACAAAAATAAAAAGAAAGCAAACAAATAAAGAAAAAAAGAAGTGAACCACAACAACAACAAGAAAAGTTTACTATGTTTAAAATGCGGTCAAAAAATTGTGAAAATGGTTGACAAAAAGTTGAAGAAATTGTCGAATACATTACAATTAAAATATAAATATCAAAAGTGCTAAAAGTGTCGAAAACAAAAAACAGTGCAATACAACAACAGCAAAGGAAATAAGCTTAACACAAAAAGTTAAAATTCAAAAGAAATACAAAAATAAAGAAATATATCAATAATAAATCATATGCTCAATACTCCCAAAAAAGCTGTTGTAAATATTTTCACATAAATCGAAGAACAGCTCGGAATTATATTTACCCAATCAGCTGCGTTGTCCCATTGTACATAAGACAAGCGAAAATAAACCCAAGAATATTGGAAATCGATATAAATTAAACCTCTATCCACCACGGAACTATCATCCACGATCTATATATCCCACATAATATAAACAATCTACTCGTACTACTCCCCGATCATTATTTTAAGCATAGTTTTATGTCTTCCTCCCATTGTTTTTGTGAGTATACAAAAATATTATTATTTTTATTTCGTTATCTTCCACGTTTTTGTTACTTTACACCCGCATTTTTTGTTGGTTTTACACGGCTGCTTTTTATTTTTACGCCTTTGGTGTTTGGCTCTTTAAAAAATCTATTTTTTCTGCCTTACATGTTTGGTAAACGAACTAAAAAACACTATTTACATTATCAATATTAAAAGAATATTCAAATGACATACCCAAGGTTATTTATTGGGCTTGCCTTCTTATCCATTATATAAACAAACATAACTCATCAATATCTAATAATTAAAACGACAAAATATTAAAGGATTTTTGAATTACACCCCAAAGGATTATTACATATAAAAACTGAACAAGGATTATCGCAACAAAGCGAACAGCATACATCATTAAAAAAGAACCGGACACAATCCTAGCTAAATTTTTGGATTTCCTTAAAAATGTCCATTAGCTGAGGCTGCAATTTCATAAAAGTAAGTAATAAATGAATGAATCTGCCATCCCAATAGCAATACCCTAAGTCAACCCAAAATCAAAAACCAAACAAACCGAAATTCCTCAAGTCAACGGCCGCGCTAATAAGAAGAATATTCTCAATTCTGGCTTATAAACAAATCAGGCAAGAGTCATTGACCGAAATCGTTTCCGATCCGTTCGCATATTACTCATCTGTTATGAAATACAAATAGACGGCCTATAGACGGACAGGTGGGATCGGGCGCGGAGGTGATTCTCCGGGGCGGGGCGTTCTCCTTAGGGCTCTATTTATGACATTTGTGAAATTCACATGCCACTAATGGGCAGTGACAAGGCATCTCGAGGTGGATACAATGCTAATTAGAGCCGCGCATGGAATTCGATGCTGAGGTGAAGAAACTATTGCAGAAAATGTTCTCGCCAGTCTGGCCAGCATTACCACTTTTTTTGTCTAATTCCCTAACCTAATTAAAACTATACAATTAGCTTGGAATTTTAATCTGATTGTGAGTCATGAGAATTATATTTGGCATACATTTATTTTAATTATATACATATAATAGTAATAACATAGGAAAAATGGCTTTTAATATATAATTTCTACCTTGTGATTTATAAGCTTTTGTCATTATTATTATATATTTTATAATTAAAGAAATCTGTGAGTTATTTAATATTGCAGAAGCTGCAGTAAAATCTTAAGCTGCCCTAAAGAAAGATGAGTAGTATACATATCTATAAGATTATAAATATTTATAACTCTAAATACACTTATTTATAATGAAAGTCAACTCTTCTGCCGTAAACCCAACTAAATTTTTTAGAAATGGTGCTTCCTGTATTCTTTTTGAATCTCCCAAATACTTACTGATAACATATCAAACTCGGCTCCCCCATTTAAGCCAGATCTTCCCACATGACGTATGCGCAATGTGCATCCGAAGAGCACGAAAAATACGACTAGAAAAATAAAATAATTCCAAAACAATTAAGCCTCTTTGGGCGACCTCAAAACGTACTTCCCAACTGCAGTCGGAAGTAAAAAGTTTTTGTTCCCTCTCCATTCTTCGTCGCTTTACAGCTAGCACTTAAATGTTTTTTATATTTTTGGTAACAGAGGAAGGGGCCTAAGGGGGAGGGGCGGCTTCTGTTGCCAAGCCGTTGGTTGGGCTAAAAATAAATCATAAAACCGTTTGTTTGTCTGACAAAAATGGTCTAAAATACAACAACAATCGGCGCGAATGGAATGGCAATGGCGGCAAAAAAAAAAAATTAAAAAGCTCCAGCTACAATGGCAACAACAACAGTAGCGGCTGCTTGTACCGTTAGATGACGCAAAATTACGCTTACTCATTCGGCAAGCGGCAGTTCCCCCAAAAACAAAGCAAAGTGGGAGAGATAGAGATACAGATACAAGTCAGGCGTACACTGAAATAAGTGTAGAATAATGTTTAAGCAGAGCTAAAATCGCTTTGTTAAATAATTAAGGGTTCTCTGTCAATTAATTGTTTAATTTATTTTCTTATCAATTTCAAGTTTTCATTAATAATTCATTAGTCTCTTGCAACCGATAAATTTTTAAGATTCCGCTTCCAATTTTAGGCAATTTTTAATGAAAATAAATGGTGAGAATACCTCTCATAATATCTTTACTATATTTCAAAATTAAAATGAGAATAAATAAATTTAAAATAATAATAAATATTTTTAATATAATAGTGCAAATATTCGTATATTTTATAGAGTTTATTTACTACCAATTTTACTTCCTTAGCTACCATTAAGTTTTGAAGCATTTCATTAATTTCCCAGCATTAATTTGAATGCTGAATTAATTTAAAATGTATTGTATATTAGCATAGAATTTTTTTAACTGTGTAAGTCGAAGTGAGATGGACTATGAAATAGGCCCAGCTAAAAATCAAGAGCAACAGCAGCAACAGGCAGCAACATCAACATCAACACCAACTCTTCCAGCTGCCTGGCAGCGTCAATGAGCGTAACAAATTCGCTAAGCATTAAGTTGCATTTTGGGTTAAAGATTTTTGTTGTATTTCTCTTATATATATCTTTCTCTCACATTGTCTGATTTTCTTCTTACGTTTTTAATTGAATTTCAAAATTGGGCTCACAATCGGCTCCGATTCGATCTTTAATTAAGAGGTGTGCTGGGCGAGTTAAGGAGTTTTTTCCTTTTGTTCGTGAAGATAGAAGATGGGGAGGCGAGCATAACATATCAATTACAAAAGATGAATCGAAATTAAGTTCTTGAGCCGAGCTAAAGCCATGAGCTTTCAGTTAATTATGGTACCACTTTAATTTGATGTATTAATTTGGGGAAATGAGAAATTCTCAACTGGAACTGAAGCTTTAGAGATTGGTTTCTATATTAAAAAAAAATACTATATTATGTATACAATATAATACTCTTTTCGTATAGCATATAAAGATTTATCTACAACACAACAACATTAATATCTAAAAGGTTTAATTTATGGCAATAAAATACAATGCTGCCTTAGCTTGGGAAAATTAAAAATAAATAAATAAATAAATAAAACATAAACATAAATGCCACATTAGTGATTGTTTAATTGATACTTTTCTGTTTAAAATCTTACCAAAATCGAACAAAAAAGTCCCGAAGTATTACAAACTTAACGAGCACCATCAGATCCCGGGGTTCAACTGCCCAATCAACTTCAGCCATTAGCCAATCATTACCCAAGATCTAAAGATGATCGAATAATTTGGCAAATATATATGTATGAATTCAGAAATATTTTTAAGCCAAGTCGGGCCCGCTAAGGAGTCTCCTTAGCTGAAAATCTTATGTTTAATTTACACATTTAGCTGCACAATAATGGGAATACAACTACAACGGAATAAACTACGCAAATATTATTCACGGAGCCAGGCAGAGAAAAAGTTCGCTGACCTGGGCAATGCTTTTTGGGACTTGCCAGACATGTTGTCATTGTGGTTGTTGCCGCCGCTGCTCTCAGATGACCACAACAAACTCACGAAAAAATAATAATAATAGAGTCTCGACACGCACACTCGCACACACAAAAAGAAACATCGCGGGCGTCGCATTTAAATAACAACAAGAAACTAGCTGAAAAAAACCGACTAAAAATAGTTAGGCATCATAAAAAATACACAAATTTGCATAGTTGTTGCTCGGGCCTCCAGGGAGTTTATCGGTATGGAGGGTCTTCAGTACACAGAAAAAAAGGTATAATAAATAAATCATGTCATGATTCTTCATTTAAATATGAAACAAGAGAGTATTCCACACCAGTGGGAAGAGTTTATTGGATTTTATTGATGATTGGAGAAGAGGAACTTTATAAGTAATCTTATATTGTATTTCAAAGAACTTGACGGATGTTTCCAGCTTAAAATCTCTACTTTTAAAGTATAATCCATAACATTCACTTAAACAGCCTGAATAAACTTTATTTCGGACTCTTGCCGAACATGTCTTTTTTCTGCAGTTATTTTTATGATTCTCCCTGCTTGGTTCTCAGATATCCAACTGCATAGAATGCGAATGTATATGGCAGCAGCATTTGCTCAGTGTCTTTATCTCTCATGCACAGCCTCAGTCATAAAAATATCGCCAAGCCTTCGTTCGGGTTTCGGGCCTGGGCTTTATCGCCAGCTTGTCATCTCGCTTGTCGGACACATGTTGGCCACAAAAAGGGAGTGGAAGCCGTGGAGGCTAACGGCAGTTGGAGTCCAAGTCCGAGTCCCAGTCCGAGTCCCCGATGAGGAGGGACTGGGACAACGGGTCCCAGAGTTATGTCGAGGCGAGTCAAGTGCTGACCGACCAGAGCAAATTGTTGTGCCAGAAGTTCATTCATGGCTAAACGGCGGCTGACGATAAAACCGAGCGGCTCAAAGCCAAAAGAGTTTAAAGATAGATTAAGCATATGTGGTCAGAGAAGGAGAAATGGAGTAAATAAACAAGTTGGTGAACGAATAACCTGTTTATTCCAATATTCAATTGGGGGCATTTTAAATTTGGGAATTTTTTCAAAAATAATACGTATTAAAAACCAGTTTAGAGAACTATACATTAGAGGTATTTAAAGATGCTGAGTATTATTTAAAATATTAAATCACTCATTGTTATTAATTTTCAATGCAAATATGTCGATTTAATAAAGCTTTAATAGCTCTTAAAACAGTTACTGGACTTTTTAAAATATGGTTATGTATATAATGCTAATTAGCAGTGAAATCCATCCTGTTCTAACAGTAAACTAGGTAATTAATCCATAACCAATTCACTAAGAGTCCATTACTGAATGGTTAATCAAAAAAAGAAATTAATATTCCTTAGTCGCTATCTACAAAACCCCAACAGCATGCAAAGCATACATCGGTTTATATGAGAGTCAAACTGGTTCCTAAAATAATGTGGAACGATTTACTTCAAGTCTTCTTAGTCTCCTTTCCATGCCTGCTTAAACTAAGCCTCCCCCCTAACACTTCGGTCAGACTACATAGTTAATTTAAAACCTAATTTACACCTCGAACAACATAATTCAAGTGCAGCTGATAGATAGATAGTTGCAGCCTGGCCATTCAGCATTTACAAACTCATTTGATCTACAACAGGCTATAGCTGACAGGCAACTAGACGCCCACCCATTTGCCAAAGTCCTCACCACTCGTTTGTGGTTATTCTGGACCATATGCCCAAGTACACTGAGAGGGAGAAAGTGTAGGAAATCTAGCAAAATACCCTTAGTTATAGTAATTATTAAGGCACATTTTCTATACAAAATATCTATATTAAATAAAGTCTGCTATCTTTCATATTTTCTTCTTCAAAATATGTTCTTCCTTATTTGGACTGCAAACTGCAAATTGTTTTCTCTGTACGCTCTTGAGAAACAAGATTTTTGATAGCGTCTAGAGTGGAAAGGTGCGCCTATTTGCTGGCCAGTCTGCAGATGGGCTTGGCTCCGTGTCTGTCTTTGAATTAGTTAGTCATTCAGGAGGGGTCCACGTCCACGGGTATGCCACAATTCACACAGCTCCACCTCAGTCCCATCCCCAGCCCCGATGGCCATCCCAAAGCCCAATCCCATCCAGCACACGTGCCACATGTGCGGTCAAGTGCACAGCTGCCAAGGCATCGCCAGCGGAGATGAAGAACTGGAACCGAGGACCCAGAATCAAGAATCGAGAATTCAGAACCAAGACCAAGCACGTTTCCCACCGCTGCCATTGCCGCCAGTTTTCCCAGTTTCCAGTTTGCCAGTCTGTCGAGTTCTCAGTATCCGAATACCCTGGCTAGAGGCCAGGTATTCACAATTCTCATTAGATGCACGTGTTATTTTTTTAATGGTTATAATATACACAAAATTGTTCATTATTTTTTATGTTATTTAGGGAAATATGATTTTTTTATCAAATCAGATTAAAATGAATTTAAAAGTATTTAAAGCATAGAGTAACCAAGCTGTGGACACCCAACCCCAAGTATTTCGCCTCGTTCTTTTTCACTGCCAACAATTTGTTGCATCTACATCCGAGGTGGCCAGGAGAGGGGCCGCGAGGGGGAGTGACTGTGGCAGCCGCACAGCCTCACAAACCTTCAATGACTGATGGCGACCTCAATGCAAGCCACACGTTTCCGAGGCTTTTTTTCGGCTTCTCGGTCTTGGTCAAAGCTTTTTTTTTTGTGCCAGTGGAAGCTGCTACGTGCGGTTTTTTTTTTTTTGTTTTGTATTCTTGCGGTTGTAAATTTTGCAATCAAATAATTTTTCATTCGCTTTTCCAGCGGTCCGCCCCGCCTCAGCCCCGCGGAAAACACCAATGCCGACCTGATTTTTCTTTTCATTTTTGGGTTTTCGTGAGGAGGCGGGAGGAAAGTGTTTGCAGCTTGACTTTGGCCAAAACGTTTTGACCTTTGCCGCCGCATCGTGTTCGAACATTTAAACGGAAGTTGATTGCCGCCAAAGGTTAAGCCCAATTTCCGTTCGAGTTTTCTAGGAAACGCTAAGAACTCAATTTCCATCAGATCAGCAGCAGCTGTTGCTCTCGGTTCGTGTTGTGTTGATGCAGTTTAGAGTTCATTTCGCTGGTCAATTGCTCGGGTCAGACATTTAGTTGCCTGTTAGATGGTTAAATAAGTTATTTTTTTGTCTTCGAGCCCCGGATAGTTGGCCGATCAATTGCCGCTGGGATTCTGTGGGAGATTGTGAAGGGATTTAGCTTAGGGTTAGCTGGGCGATCTCTATACCATAATTGAGAGGCAGGTCGTTTAGCTAATTGGAGATAGCTTTTTAATTGGTTCTGTATATGGTAACAGCCTTTCTTCTTCATTCTATATATGTAGCAACCTAGATTTTACGAGGTTCGTGTCTTAAGTCTTTTGTTTGTCGCAGCCTTAAATTATGGAAAAGTGATTAAGTTAATAAAAGCAAACGAGAAATTATTTCTAGAATTTATTAATCCATATATAATTTTTGGAAACTTACCTAACTACTAATTAATGTAATTTATTAACATAAGTCTTCTGTAAGTTGAAATCGAAAAAGATAGAAATAGGAAACATTTATATTTTTTTGTTATTTTATTCCTATAATTTGCATTAAAATTCATAGACTTCCAACTTGTATTATACATTTAATTTATAGCTCTGATAGTTTTAATGTTAAGTGTTTGTTCTTAATTAAAATCATCAATCGTACTCGTATTTGACCTATTATTAAAATATATTCAAATAGTTAACCCCTGCATAATCAACACATTAAACTCAAAAAAAAAGGAGCCCAACCAACGGAGAGGTCATAAAATCACTCGGCTGTCAAAAATTCGCACTAATTCGTTTGGAATAACTGTTAAAGGTTTTCAGCCGAGCCGACTGACTGACATAGCTGTAATTATATGGCCCCGCAGACGCGGCTGATCTCCGTCAGCTGACATTGTCCATTGTGGAGTCTCTTGACCATTTACAAGCTCAAATTACAATAGCGGCCCATTGTGCGGCGCGCCCCCGCAAATTGTACGATGGCCTGAGTGCCTCTCAGGTGTGCTAAGTGTGCGTGTGCGTGTGCGTGTGCTTGTGTGGGACGGTGGGCATTCAAATGCAAACGGAGCGGCGGACCACCGTTACAATGTGGCTCATTAAAAGCAAAATGCTCATGTAGCAGCGCCAACAATAAAACGCCGGCCAAACAAAAATGTGTAAAATCTGACGCGCAGTCAAACAATAACAATAGGAGAGTCAGATACCGATTCTGAGTCTGAATCGGAATCTGAACCCCTGGATTGGAGCCACAGAATCGGAATGAGTGGGGTTTTTGTTTGCCATAAAATATTTCACGCCAATTTCAATTCTCCGCTGTGCCATAAACTCAGCATCGGAACGTCACTCAGACTTAAGGCGCCCCCCAGAGTACACTTACAAAAAAAGTAATTTAAATACTAATTTATTTAGTTAATACTTAATATTAATTTTATTTTTTACATTAAATGAATTTGAGAGACCAGGAAACCTTTTAGTAAGAACTTTTATTTATAATACTTGAATGCTGAGGAGGGTCAGCAATGGATACTGATGAAGATTATAGACTACCTACAGCTTGTTTTGACAATATTTTTATGTGTATTTTTGGCAAAGTTGTAGTTTCCAATTTTAGATTTCCTCCTCAATATCGTAATAAGCCTTTTGAAGAGAGAATCTGAATACCATTTCAAATATAGAAAATATGATTTCTTTATTGAAATTAATTCAAAAAGTATTTGAAACGAATTCATATCCTTCGTAATATACCTAACATCAAGGATTTTGCTTCCTATTTGTATCCTCTTTACTTTTTTCCTTAGTGTAACGGTCTGCAATTTTAAATTCATAAAATCAAAGACGAACGTGAAACAACAACACAAAGCCCACGAAACTGTGCCAACAACAAAGTTGGAGTAATGAGAATGAGCATGAGCATCCAAAAACTCAGCAATTACTAAGTCAGCGAAAGAGAGAGAGAGAGAAAGAGCCAAAGCCGGGCTTCGTCGGAGGCGGTTTCGGGCTTCGGCTTTTCGATCGGCTTTGCCGAACGCGGAAGTATGTCAGCAGGTCTCTCGTCGTCTCTCGGCTAACGGTAGTTTTTCTGCCGCTGCCGCAGCCGCTGCTCTGCTGCCACGCTTAGCTGCGCCTGCTTAGCTGGCTTGACGTTGGCGTCGACATCGACGTCGGCTGAGCTGCTGTTGTGGCTTCTTCTTCTTTCCGCATGCTAGCTGAACTGGCAACATGTTGCTGGGAATCTACAAAAACAAAAGCAAATACAAATGTAAATGTTGCCAAGCTACAGCGCCAACCTGTTGAAAGCGAAATTTTCTCTTTGCAGCTGGACAGTGTCTAGCTTTGATTTCTGCCTCTTCTTCGCCGCCTTCTTCTTCGTCTACTTCTTCTTCTTCTTGGCCAAGCCTCGAAATCAAGCTAACTGTTTATGCACAATAGACAGGGACAGAGAGAAAGAAAGAGAGGGGGTCGCTTGTTGCTTTACCGTTTCTTTCATTTCATTTCGTTTCATTTTGTGTTCCAACTAGTTAACCAAATGAACTTATACACTACGCAAAAAAGGAGATATTTATAAATCAGTGAAGCCCTAAATTCAATCAAAATTAATTATATAAGACAAATCTGTCACATTTTTATTTATGTATATAATCCATTTAATAAGAAAATATGTAAAATGCTGTTAATACTACTAGTTCCATGTTAAATTTTTTACTTAATTACACATTTATATGTGGGGTAAAATTGTGTCTATTTATATGTCCGTTTTATGTTAAAATATTTTATATTTAAATGAGGTTTATATATATTTTTATATTTAATGGCCGGTTGAAAAAGAAAAACAAAGGAGAAACATAGAATTATATTTTATTATTTAAATCAGCGGAATGTCTAGTTAACATGAGGATTAACCCTCAGTTTAAGTTGACGACCAGTCATCATAAATTTCTTAATTATGTGTTAACAGGACATAGAGAAATTGGCTCTAAGACAATATTCGAACTTGTCTATAATTATTTAGTATTAATAAAAATAGTATCCAGAATTTCAAGAAAATATTTATCACTATTAAGATTACCCAATTATTCTTTCCGTGTACCGTTTAGTGTGGGCCGCCTCTGCCTCTTCTCATTTCTCCTTCTTCGTTTTAGTTTTTTTGGGTCCACACACCTGTGTGTCTTCGTTGTTGTTGCGCTTTCGATGTCGGTCTTTATATGAAGTTGGCTCGGTGGTGCCTCGGAGAACTTCCACTTGGTTGGGTTCCAATCAAGCGTGTGCACCATCGCAATACAAATGTCGAATACGATCACACATTCGTGGCCAAATGCGTTCTTCCCTCTCTATCGCGCCGGCTATCTAGCCCCCTCTCCCGCTGGCCCCACCAATTTATATGCTAATTTAACTGATTATTAATGTTTTGACCCAAATACCGCTCGGAAATTATTATTGGCCGATTCTGGTATCGATTTTTCGGTTTCTTCTTCGTTTTCCTATGCATCTCATGCTGCTGCTTCTCGTTCCTATTTTACATTAAGGCTTATCGAATGTCTTAACTTAATCTCTTTCGCTGGGGG
Organism: Drosophila pectinifera; assembly: GCA_008042775.1. NCBI lineage: Eukaryota > Metazoa > Arthropoda > Insecta > Diptera > Drosophilidae > Drosophila > Drosophila pectinifera. The sequence continues at coordinate 131,717 of VNKC01004231.1, read as the reverse complement.
AATATACATACCAGTCTTGGCCAACGGGCGGGCCAGAAGATGTAGTTTTTTTCCTACAATCTTTGTTTAATATTTTCATATTAAAGAATCATTAGTGGGGTCTAATCTGGGGGTCGGGATCCATGTGTCAGGTTGTCAGCAAGTGCAGGGAGATCCCGGGGAAGCGTAAGATATGGGAATTAATTAAATATTTAAAGGTGGGGTCCCATCTCAGCGGAAGCCCAGTGTAAGCTTAATCCAAGCTACAAGTCTTGAGGGAATTCTTTTGGTATTTAATCTGTGAATAGATCAGATCTTTGAGATTAAGTTTGATGAATGAAGCATCTTCTAAATGGAACACAGAGGAACTGATGTAAAACATTGGGTATAAGACTAAGCCCAGCTTTGGCTAGTGTCATTAGACCTTCTTTAGGTTAATTTATGAATGTGATTTAAAGAAATAAACAATATTATTAATGCCACTCTTAGTTAATGCTAATATTTCTCACTTTTCTAAAGGGTTCAAGCCAAGTATGTAAAGATTGTTTTAACATATTTTTTGGTAGATTATCCTAATAAAGCACTTTCAATCAACATAAAGTAATATAAAATATAATATATATGTTATCTTCCTTCCTTACAGCTAAAACTTGGTCCCTGGAAAGCGTAGGAAGTGCTAACCCTCGGATCGCCGGAAGATTCGCCTCGATCACCTGGGTCCACTGACAATGAAGTTTTGCAGCATGAACGGCCCAAGTGAATCGGAAGTTGAGAGCCTGCTGATGAGTCCGTGCTGGGGACCGCCCCAGACCTCCGCCCAGGACCAGTACCTGCTCGACGGCCACAAGCTGCTGCTGGAGCACGACCTGGACTCGCTGCCCAGCGATGCGGACCAGAAGAACTCGCTGGACGTGCTGGACAACCTGCTGCTGAATGGTTCGTCGCTGAACGCCCTCTCTGACCTGAAGCCGCTGCCCCCGTTCACCGGCTATACCGGCCACCTCTCCATCAATGGGATCTCCGGCCACCACTACCATGCCATTGCCCAGAGGCTGCCGGATGAGAGCAACAACAACTACATGCAGAGCGCCTACCAATCGAATCCCACGTCCACGACGCAGTCGAGTGCGGGAGTCGGCGGCAGCAACAGCAACAACTCCAACTCCAATGAGCACAACATCGTGTCCTCCTCCACCTGCCTGCCCGAGAGTGTCCTGAGCGGGAGTGGCGGCGGTGGCGGGGGTAATGGAGGAGCGGACGCCTGCCTGGCGGATGTCAAGCTCTTCGCCGATAGTCAACTAGATTCTAAGCTTTACTCCGTCGCCGACAGCTGTGTGATGAGCGGCTCCGGCTCCGGGTCCTCGGGGAACGGCAACAACGGGGCAGGTCCCAGCATAGCCACCTTGACGCCCATAGACCAGGTGGCCGACTCCCTGCACAACAGCGGCGTTCGCATCTACAAGGATCTGACGGAGTACGTGGACATGAACTCCATAGACGACATAGCGGCCATCATAGGCTCCGCCATTGCGGACACCACGGTGCCCAATCAGTTGGACAAGGACGATAACAATGACACGCGGGACAGCTGGATGGATCTCGATGCCTGGATCGATGGCAATTGCATACAGCAGGAGTCGGCCAAGGTCCTGGTCTCGCAGCAGGACTCCCTCGGTGACTTTATGCTGCCGCACAGTCCTCTGCCCATGCACGCCAGCAGTTCCACGCTCCAGAGCCTCCTCAGCCACGGCTATATGCCGCTGCTGCAGAATCGCCTCCAGAATGGTCCGCCGAACGGCGGCTCCTCGGGCGGCGGAGGATCCCAGCAGGGAGCTGGCGGCAAGGGGGATCCGCAGGCGCCCACATCTACCTCTTACTGCAACGAACTGGCGGCGGCCACCAGCAGCAGTTGCAGTCCACCCGGCTCGGTGGTCAGCACCACGGACAATCCCAACGGGCTGATGATCAATCCGCGCTACTTGAGCAATCCGCCGGGCAGCAACCAGGCGGCGGGGAATCCCCACCAGCAGGGCGGCTACTCCATGCAGAACTCCGGCATGTCCCTCAAGGACAACGGCCTCTGCTCGCCGGACCTCCTGGGCAACTATCCGCACACAACCACGGCCAGCACGACGGGCTCGGAGCTGCGCACAGGCACACCCAAGGCCAAGCGATCCCGGTCCCAGAAGAAGTCCAGCCAGCAGCAACAACAGCAGCAGCAGCAGCAGCAGGGCGAGACCGGAGGTCCGCCCAACAGCACACCCCAGATGAGCGCCATCTCGCCGTCGGGCTTCAGTGCCAGCGATCTGAGCGGACTGCTGGGCAAGGAGAAGCCCGTGCACCGGTGCAGCATCTGCAACCGGGGCTTCCTCAACAAGTCCAACATCAAGGTGCACCTCCGCACCCATACGGGCGAGAAGCCCTTCCGCTGCGACGTCTGCGCCAAGGCCTTCCGCCAGAAGGCGCACCTGCTCAAACATCAACAGATACACAAGAGAATTGGGCGTGACTGACGCTCCTCGACGAGCCTAATGTTATAGCCGAACAACCAGTAGCATCTTCCAGGGAGGAGCCTCACACCCAGCACAGAAAACTAGGATCACTCAAATTAGAAAACTGCATATCAATGGGTCATATCTTTCACCACTTATGATATTTAAATCCTAGAAATCTGTAGGGTTTTAAAAAAGATAATTTTGGTTTCTAAGAGTAAACTTCGAAAGAAATTCATTATTACTGTTTTCAAAACCTCTAGAGACTTCCGGAACTTTCCCCAAAGGATTGTGCATGCTAATATAGATCTTGATTTTTCTGTGTGGGAGTTCTTTTCTCAACGATTTTGGTTCTCTCAAGGATCTATATTGTCTGAAGATCGGCTCCCATTGGGGTGGCTTCTCCCTGATTTCTCTGCGTGCGTGTGTGCCAGTGCTTGGCCAGGTCAATGTCTGTATATTAAGTAATATTCGGAGATTGGCCAACCTATATAATATTCATATATATATATATAGGACTAGACATTTTTACAAGACTACGCAGTGGCATACACACACATTTTGTTATTCGTTGTTGTTGGTTGCTTTTGATCTCTTTGGTTATTCCATTTATTTGTTATATCAAAAAATTAGAACTAGATAAAAGGCAAAATGATTTTAGGAAGATTAGGTAATAGTATTTTATCAAAAAGAATATATTTCCTTACAGTTTACTTTGTTATATTTTCTGTTAATGATTCTTAATACTTTGAAAGAAGTCTTAAATCAGTACCAACTTTTTGGCTATGTTAGATCCAAGTTTAGTTTCAATGCGTTAGCTAAACGTCAACCTACTACCTCCAGACAAGCAAATGGAAGAGTATATCAGCCGTATTAAGCATATGGTAATATCTGTAACCATATCCAGAGATATAGACAGAGATCGCGAAAGAAAAGCCAAAGAAACCACAAGCAATGTAAGAACAACGAAGCGTCCAATTGTCATTCTGCAACTGTTGTTCTGTTTTGATGCAGGGTCGCGAACTTCGAGCAACTAGGTCCTGGCACAGGTAATATATACAATAAACAATCTAGACAATAATACCAATTTAGGGAGGGAAATACGGAGGGAAGGGGGAGTTGTATAAAGTTCTGAATGTTGTCTGTACCTCATCATGTTGAAAACTGAAAAGTGACGCATACAAATTACAATTTAAAGATAAAACTAATCAAGCAAAAGCAATAACAATTTTAAATTAACTACTTTTAAAATGTACAAACCAATGGAAAAGCGTTAATTCTTAAATGTATACTTAAACAGTAGTCTAAGAATTTTGTAGCGGGCTTGGCAAAATATTATTCATAATAATTAATTTGCGTAAATACGAAAACGTTAACGGAGATAAATCTAAACCGAAATCGATGGAAGTGGAAATGGAAATGATGAAAATCGTTTAGCAATGTACTCAAGTAATAAACTCGATTTAATTTAGCCAATATCGTAAAGCGTTGTTAATTTGTTTTTTAAAAGTTTGTTGCTAAAGTTTAAACGTTAATCTTAACCATAAATTATGTTCGATATATACCCGAAATTATTTATCCCTAATCTTTGAATAAACAGCACACAAAAAAAGCTGAAAAAATGCGAAAAAATTTAATCAAGTAATTTAATGATATTTTTAAATATATGTATGTATGTATAATTTCTATAAAACAAAAAGGACAATATTAATTGTGTTATTTTAGTTATCGTGCAATTTTATTTATTTTTACAAAAGCAAACTTGAATTTTGTTCAACACATTTCGATTTGTAAATATTTATTTCGTAACTGTAATGCCTAATATTTACTTAATTATACTTAAATAAATTCAAATGTCATTCAAAATGTGCAAGAACAAATTAAGCCTACAATTTGCCAAGTTGTTTTATTTACCGCATTTATTAAGGTAAGTTTTATGTATTAATTTATGTGGAGCATATTTTTTGAGAAGTGTAGCGTTTTAATGATGGAAATACTTGTTGCTCTTGATGGACCACATGGCGTATGCTTAATAAAGAAAAAACTCTTACTGTTAATGGGAGATTTTTAGATGGATACTTAAGGCTTTTTGGTGACTTTTGGGTGTTGCCCCATTGCATATGCCTCACCGAACCCAGCAGCCCCTTTTATGAGCCCCATTAGCAACCTGACAGCGTCGCATTGAGGCACGTTCGGCCACAAAAACAACAAGAAGTGGAGTAGCAGCCACAAAAATATGCGAGCGAAGTCAAGTCAAGACCAAGACCAAGACCAAGACCGAGACCGAGTCCAAGACCAAGAAACCAAACCAAACTAAACCGAACCAGCCAGTCGGGTAGAATCATTATATTGACCACAAAGAAAGCCAGCGAAGAAAGAGCCACAGAAAGAGCGAAGAGGCGAAGCCCACACTGTCGTAGGGGATATATACTCGTGCCTCACAGACACAGATACAGATACAGCTACAGCTACAGAGCTACAGCTATGGAAAAAGATACAGATACAGAGACGGAGCCGGAGAATACCATGCATACTGTGCCACTGACCCAATTTCCAGACTCGTTTCCACACAGAACCGCAGCGGATTTGAAATGTTAAGATACTAAGATACTTTGCTCTTTCACCGCAGCTCCGTCTGGAGGTAGACACCGATATACACCTCTGTACATATATATATATATATATCTGTGTGCGGTGTGTGTATGTCTGGCAAGAGGGGTCTCCAGTTCGCATCCGCATTTCTATGCCGCTGACTCGGAGAGTCTTCATCTGCTGCTGGCGCGCCTGCTTCTTGATGTATCTGTAACTCGTTTCTGTATCTCGCGCCTTGTATCTGTGGCACTTAAATTTATGCAACATCATGGCTGCTGCGGCTGCTGTGGCTGCTGCGGCTGCTGCGACTGCGGCTCCGGCTTACTTGTGGCTTCGTTTTGTTCTTATCAAACTGTGCTACGTGCTGCGGCCGGTCGTCTGTCATGGGTTAAGCTTTTGTTATAAACCCAGAACACAGTACTTGGAAGAAAAGCCTAAAGATATAATTAAAATAGGTTCCTTCTTCCCAATCTCGTATTTTAAATAATAAGTTTTAAGTTAATTATACATTTTTAAGCACAATTATGAAATATATTCAGTCATAATAAGAGAGATTAATATTAAAACTACTGCCACCCACTTTCACATCAAAAAATATAGATTACATTAATAATTCCCATCAGGAAACTTAATAAAAAATCCCATAAATTATTGAAAATATTATATCCACTTGTACAAAATAATTGAATCCCTATTTTTCTCTGTGTAAACCTGCAGGGTCTTTAATTTTAAGATTTTGCCAAAAGAGAACCTAATGATGTAATTTTAAATGCATTAGAAAACCTGAAGACACATTTCCGTGGAATCTCTTTTATCTGTTTCTTCTCCATTTTTAATTAAAGTTTGTGTCAATTAAAAGTAATTTTCCACTCTCTCATCTCTTAGTCTTTTTCGGCCACTTAATTGCATCCAGCTAACAATGTGGCTAAGCATGACCCAGATCAAGGTGTCTGCGTAGATAATATGAATGATGGGGGAATCCTAAGATTGAAGAGCCCAAGATTGAAATGCCTAAGCAGACATTTAGGTTGGCTTAAGCTGCTTTTGAATAATGGACGAAGATGGAGAGTGAACAAAATACATCAAAGAGTGAGTACGAGTAGATGCTTTTATTATATTTAAACTTATTATATTTTAAAATATTTCCTATGTAAATATAATTTTTGTAGTTTCTGTGCCATGTAAGCCCAAAATCAGAACTCAAATTACCCTCAACACAATCTCTTACTGGATTACATCCTTCTAGCCATCAGCAAATAATAGGCCAGCTTCTCCTCGACCTTTCTCAGCCAGTCGAGACTGGCTCTGGTCGTTCCCTCCGGGCTATAATCAAAAAATGGTAGTCTGCAGTTGCAGTTGAGCTTCAGTTTATTTTTGGCGCATGCAGTAGCCACTGAAAATATTTCTTCCACTCGAAGTCTCCAGCCTATTCGCTGATTCACTCCACGACTTGACAGACAGTTAGGCTAAGATAGTCGTTTCGTACTCTCCAAGAGGGTATGATGACTGTGCTGCTGAATTTATAATATTCATATTAATATAATAAATATTTTGTTTATGTTATTATTTTTGTATGTTTATATAATTTATAATTATAATATATAATTATAATTTTCTAAAGGACCTACAGACTCTAAGTGTCCATAAATGGGTAAATAGTTTATAAATAGTAAATATTAATTTATGTTGTAGATTTGTTTGAAGCATTTTATTTATTTACTTAAATATTCAATACATTTTTGAAACATAACATACATAAAGGCCTTAAGGCTGAAATCGTAGTTAAAAAATAATGAAAATTAAACCATAAATATCAATACAATATCGCACACTCTCTGAAATACAGTCTAGGGCTTGTTAGAGCTTAAAATCCCTTCGATTTCATTCAAGTTTAATTGCTATCTATTCCATCTTATTAAGAATACTGCCTATTCGGTGTCCCAGGGCTATGGCCTTTCTGGCTTGGTTTTCTGGCCAAAATAGCAAATCGGGCGTCGGTCGCTTGGACGGTCGAGTCGTGTCGCCGTCACCGTCACCGTCGCATATTCATATTGTCCAGCAGTTGCAAGTTTCTAGTTGCTATTGGCGATGTTGCTGTTGCTGTTGCTGCTGTGTTGCTGCTGTTGCTGTACTGCTGCTGCTGCTGCTGCTGCTGCTGCTGCCTTGCTATTTTGTGTTGTGGCGCAGTTAAAGACACAATGACCTTGGGTGAAAGTTGCTCTCCATTTCTATTTTGTGAATGTGTGTGTGCAGAGTTGTTTGTTTTTTTTTTTTTTTTTTTTTTTTGTGTTGTGGCCCATTCGCTGCTGTTACTGTTGATGTTGCTGCTGCCGCTATGCCATTTTTTACACACATATATTGTTATTTTTAACGATTTTGCCTTGTCTCGATATTTGCTTTTGTCGCGCGGCCCTCCCGCTCCCCGCTCCCCTGTCCCCGCCACCCGTCTTCACTTTTTGTTTACACCCGTGATTTGTGTGTGTTTTTCCCTCGCCATGTATTGTTGCTGTTAATTTTGATTACTTTTGCTCTTGATTAAGACTTGATTGATGCCAGCGAGGGGCGGAAGGAGGAGCCGCTGGGTGGACGGAAGGAAGAGTAGCTGCAAAGCAGAACGGAAATGGCTCGCGTGCCGGAAGTTGGAGGAATCGAGCGAGATCCATACTTGGACTTGTTAAACTTACAAAATTTCGCAATTTTTTCATAATTTATGCACCCGCCGCTCTTCGCTCTTGGTTTTTTTGGCAATTAAAAAATGTAATTTACTAGCCAAGTGCAACTTTTGATTTTGCAACGATTTCCAAGTCTGCCGAGTCTTCGGTTCATTTTTCACGCCTCGCCAAGCAGCTGGCCAAGATTCTAAATGGAGAATAAAACATGTCTGTAATAACATTATAATCAATTATTAATATTTAAGTGTGCTGTTCTGGTTTAATTATTGTTTTTGTTCTTCTCCCGCAGCTGTGGGCTGCAAAACTTTAATTAGCAGCAAAAGCAAACAGTGCACAACGAAAATCTTATGAAATACGCAATTAAACTTGATTATTATTACGAGCCCAAAAAAAAAAAAACGGAAAGGCAACAAAGTAACACACTAAACAATATTGTAACAAGATCAAAGACAAGAACGTTCGAGGTAACAAGCTTTAGAAGGTGCCTAGAAATTGGCTCTGTTAATTTGGTATTTAAAGTAAAGCCAAACAAAATTTAATACAAGGGTAATAAAATTAAAAAATGCGTCAAGTTTCCTATAAATATTTCATTAAATTAGATTTTTATTGTAAATGCAATTAATATAATATAATGAGTGTAATAGACAAAATATATATTACATTAAATTATTATTACTATATTATTATTATATTATTTACATTAAAATTATTTACTTATTTGTATTATTATTAATATATTATTTACACTAACTAAACCTAGTTTTAATTACTGAATAATCTGCCAAGATCCCACACAAGAACTCTGACCATATATCCATTTACAGGGAAAGTCTTTAAGCTTTAAGCAAAATATTTCACCATTTATTCCGTTTCGTTGTCAAGTTCGTGGTGCATTTTAATGGCACACACGATGGATGGCCTAAAACTGGTTGAGAACACGGTTCAAGCCAATACAAAAAAAAACAACAAATACAAAAAAGACGCGACGCGACTGCAATTAATTTACAATGCACAACTGCAACAACTGCAACAACTGCAACAACTGCAACAACTGCAACAACTGCAACAACTACAACAACTACAACAACTACAACAACTACAACAACTACAACAACTACAACAACATCAATAGCATCAGCAACAGACGGCGCGTGATCTATGCGATCAATGGTCAGTGGGGCTGGCTAGGTGAGGGGAGCCGGCTGGCCAGCGACAAGTGACCCCATTTTTATTGAAGCCGCTATACGTGCGGTGCTGTTGCGGCCGCTGCTTGTTCTACTTGGAAATTTCACTTTTCAAACGCCAGCTTATGCCCCGTGTGTGTGTGTGTGCGTCTGTGAGCGAAAAAATAATTAATAAGCCAAATATACCACGATGTGTGAGCGAGCGAGCGTGCGTGAGTTCAAAGTTATTTCTTATCCCAGTTCGTTGCCTAAGTCTTTTGAATCGCACTAAGTAAGTACTTGCCGGGGCAGGTTCGTTGCCTAAATCTTTTGAATGCAGCGCAGATTTCTGCAGACCGAAACATGGCGGAAAAATCCACCGAAATTATACAAAGCGAAGATACAGAAAACGAAGAAATAAAGCCCGCACGATATTTTGTATGCTGGGGAATATACACATATCGAGAGAGCCATAAAGAGCAAGCCGGAGAGCAGAGGGGCAAGACCAAGGCAACAACATTGACGATTTAACCTCAAACTTCAAAGTGTCACTGTCATGGCCCTTTTTACTACTCCGACCAGCCGAGCAGCGGCAGCAACAACAACAACAACAATAACAGCAGCCAACCATCGTCGTCGACTTCGTGGTCGTCGCCATAACCTGTTGGCAATTCAGTTTATGACTTTTTTGCCCGGCACCGTGGGGCCAACTGCAGAGAAGGTGAACTAGGGATACGACTATTGATTGATTGAAAAGGTATGAACAAGTTAACCCTTTAAAAAGTAAGGATTTTAAAAAGGGAATAAAAATATGTGGATTTTTTATGAGATAGGGAAAAAAATTTGATTTTATAGGGAGCCTTGATTGACTATTATTTGTTATAAAATATATATTTTTGCTTTAATATTTAATATTCTATAAAATAATATGTTAATATTTTTGAGTCGACATTTTAATACCCTAATTTTTTGGACAAGTCAGAGTTCAAAATAACCATAACTAAGCCAAAACAGCCTTAATTTCAACTCGGAAAGCTTTTCTGTGCTAGTTTTTAGTTGGTTAATTAATCTGCATATTGAGTTTAGAAATTAAAAGAAATAAATTTTTAGTCAATTTTTGACAATTTTAATGATGTAACCCCTTATAAAAATTTGAAAAATTGGTCAAAATTTTATTTCTCATTTTTCTAGGTATTTTATTGTTAAATAATTGGAATTTTAACGGCGAATCGGAAAATACACGGCATTTGGCTATCATATCATTGTTGGCCATAATATGCTCTCCAGAAGACATCAAATGTTCGCATTTTTGAGTCGACATTTTAATACCCTAATTTTTTGGACAAGTCAGAGTAAAAAATAACCATAACTAAGCCAAAACTGTCTTAATTTCAATTCGGAAAGCATTTCTATGTTAGTTTTTATTCGGTTAATTAATCTGCATATCAAGTTTAGGAATTAAAAAAGATTAAATTTTTGTCAATTTTTGACAATTTTAATGATGTAACCCCTTATCAAATTTTGAAAAATTGGCCAAAATTTTATTTCTCATTTTTCTAGGTGTTTTATTGTTAAATAATTGGAATTTTAACGGCGAATCGGAAAATACACGGCATTTGGCTATCATATCATTGTTGGCCATAATATGCTCTCCAGAAGACAACAAATATTCGCATTTTTGAGTCGATATTTTAATACCCTAATTTTTGGGACAAGTCAGACAAAAAATAACCATAGCTAAGCCAAAACTGCCTTAATTTCAATTCGGAAAGCTTTTCCATGTTAGTTTTTATTTGGTTAATTAATCTGCGTATTTAGTTTGGAAATACAAAAAAATAAATTTGTAGCCAATTTTTGACAATTTTAATGATGTAACCCCTTATAAAATTTAAAAAAATTGGCCAAAATTTTATTTCTCATTTTTCTAGGTATTTTATTGTTAAATAATTGGAATTTTAACGGCGAATCGTAAAATATACGGCATTTTTCTATCATATCATTGTTGGCCATAATATGCTCTCCAGAAGACATCAAATATTCGCATTTTTGAGTCGACATTTTAATACCCTAATTTTTTGGAAAAGCCTGACTTTAAGATAACCATAACTAAGCCAAAACTGTCTTAATTTCAATTCGGAAAGCATTTCTATGTTAGTTTTTATTCGGGTAATTAATCTGCATATCAAATTTAGGAATTAACAGAGATTAAATTTTTGTCAATTTTTGACAATTTTAATGATGTAACCCCTTATCATTTTTTGAAAAATTGGGCAAAATTTTATTTCTCATTTTTCTAGGTATTTTATTGTTAAATAATTGGAATTTTAACGGCGAATCGGAAAATACACGGCATTTGGCTATCATATCATTAGTGGCCATAATATGCTCTCCAGAAGACATCAAATATTCGCATTTTTGAGTCGATATTTTAATACCCTAATTTTTTGGACAAGTAAGAGTTAAAAATAACCATAACTAAGCCAAAACAGCCTGAATTTCAATTCGGAAAGCTTTTCTGTGCTAGTTTTTAGTTGGTTAATTAATCTGCATATTGAGTTTAGAAATTAAAAGAAATAAATTTTTAGTCAATTTTTGACAATTTTAATGATGTAACCCCTTATAAAATTTTGAAAAATTGGCCAAAATTTTATTTCTCATTTTTCTAGGTATTTTATTGTTAAATAATTGGAATTTTAACGGCGAATCGGAATATACACGGCATTTGGCTATCATATCATTGTTGGCCATAATATGCTCTCCAGAAGACATCAAATATTCGCATTTTTGAGTAGACATTTTAATACCCTAATTTTTTAATATATAATATTTTGCAAATAAAACTTCTAAATATTTAACATTTTTGAAAACATAGCAGAGCTTTCAGCCCAGCCCTGGCCCACAGTGCGGGCTCACGTATTGCCGCCAAAAGTGGGTCAACATGAAACAAGCCAGAAAAGAGCAAGAAAAAAGCGGCAGCAGCCACAGCCGCAGCAACAATACCACTACCAATACCACCACCACCACCATTTCTACCAACAACAACGCCAAATCACGCTGACGAACTGGCTTAAAGACTGGCTCGAAGAAAGCCCGACAGAGCGAGCGAGAGGGCAGTAGACACACACTCACACACACGGACCGAAACAACTTGTTGAATTGCCTGGGCTTAAAGCAGTTGTAAATTTATTTTCGGGGTTCGGCCTTTAGGAATTTATGTAAAGTCGTCGTCGTAGTCGCAGACGCAGGGCTAAAAAATAGGCAAAACCAAAGGCGCCTTGGGAGGCGAAGGGGCGTGATTCATGGGGTCCAGAGTAAGTTATGGGCTCAGAGCCTTACAAAGATTTTATAGCTACTAAAATATGGAAAAGTTTTTGTTAAAAAAGCATCTTCTTAATAAATCTAGAGATACATTTTAAAATATTTTTTTTTTAAATGTATAATTCCTAATCATGTAAAATAAATCAATTTATTTTTATATTTAATTTAATTATTATACAATTTACTCCGAAAGTTTTAGCGAAAATTTTTTTTAAGTGCCTGTTCTAAATGTCTTAGGCAATATATTTGAAATTAGAATTTATATATTTTGAAATTTAAAATTACATTTATTAAATCATAAATAAATTCCCATTATTCCTTCTATTTATTTATACTTTATCCCAAAGTGATTTTATAAAATATTTCTATTTCAACTATACTTAAAATATATATATATATTTTTCTAGCCACCAGAATTTTTAGGATTGCAGTTCGATTTTGATAATATTTTAATTGTAGTTCTAAATTATATTAAAAAACATAAAACAAAAAATATAAAGAAATTCACTCCGATTTTTCTAATTGAAGTATAAAGAAAAGTGAAGAAGTTTATGCTGGAAGTTAGGTTAAAGTACAAAATGATGAGATAAGCTTAAACGTAGTTATTATTTTTTATTATAATTAATAAATTTATCTTAATTAATAAAAAAAATTATTACTTAGCCATAACAAAATTTTCCTTTATACCAGATTTAAGTGCTGACATGTGCTTAATTGTAAAATCCTTTACATAAACATATTTTTAAATTGTCGTAAGATTGTTGAATAATCAATGGGCGGTGTGCCAGCATTTCGTATTTGTTTAATTTTTAATAATAATAAAAAATATTTAAACAGTAAAGTTCCATAAAATGTGGTGGAAAAATTACTCCAAAACTGGTATAAAGAGTAATATATAAGGGTGAGAAACTTTAATGAAAAAGTGGCAGCACCAGATCATGAGCGGTCATGAGCGGTCATGAAGCCTTCATAGGTCGTTCCTGATGATTTTACAACTCTTATACGCGGAACCCCGCATTGTTCCGCATGCTCCCCAGGGCTATGCACCCATATTGAAGGTTTTTAACCGCTAAATAAAATTGCAGGCGTGGAAAATTGAGAAAAAACAACGATATTTTTGAGAAAGTATGGCAACTCCAAGAATATGAGGCCTTCATGAGCGATTTTTTATCGACTTAAGTGTGACCAGCTTACGTGGAGGGATAATTCTGCTTATCGATGTTAAAAAATCATGGACATCGGCGAATTGCTGGCTTTTAAGGTAAATATAGCGCGATTTAATGGATATAACTATGTTTTAATGTCACCAATCAATAGCCGGAACAAACGCCGAAGAGGCCTCACGATGAGGATGACGACGACTTCGACCTGGAGTCCTCGCATGGAAAACGGGGCGGTGGCGACGAGAAAATCAAACGCATGCGGCGCATCGCGGAGGCTAAGGAGTCGGCACACTATGGTAAGCAAAGCGGGGGCTCCGCCGCGTCTGCTGGCACTTCGTCCTTCGAATTCGACCCTGAACTCACGGAGGAAGAGCGCCTGAACATCCTGAAGTACGTGGAGAACGAGGAGGCGGATGGAGACGTGTTGGACGAACAGGGCCTCAAGAAACTGATCCTGGTCTTTGAGAAGCGAAACCTGAAGAACCAGGAGATGCGCATCAAGTTCGCGGACAGCCCGGAGAAGTTCATGGACTCGGAGGTGGAGCTGCACACGGTGATCCAGGAGCTAAAGGGCGTGGCCACCGTTCCAGATCTCTACCCCCTGTTGGTGGAGCTGCATGGCCTGCACAGTCTACTGGAACTGCTGGCCCATCAGAACACAGACATCGCGGTGGCCGTGGTGGATCTCTTGCAGGAGGTGACGGACGTGGATATCCTGGGAGAGAGTCGCGAGGGCGCAGAGTCTCTGATAGAAGCCCTGCGAAAGGAGCAGATCTGCGCTCTGCTGGTGCAAAATCTAGAGCGGCTGAACGAGCAGGTCAAGGAAGAAGCCGATGGAGTACACAACACCCTGGCCATAGTGGAAAACCTTACCGAAATCGACTCGGAGTTCGTCAAGGAAGCTGCTGAGCAGGGCCTACTGGCCTGGCTGCTGAAGCGCCTGCGCGGCAAGTCGCCCTTCGATCCCAACAAGCTCTACTGCAGCGAGATCCTGTCCATCCTCATACAAACGGAGAACGAAAACCGACTGCTACTGGGTTCACTGGATGGCGTGGATGTGCTGCTCCAACAGCTGGCTGTCTACAAGAGGCACGACCCAGGGAGCAACGAGGAGCAGGAGTACATGCAGAACATGTTCAACTGCCTCTGTTCGGCGCTGATGGCCCGCGAGAATCGTGATCGCTTCCTCAGCGGCGAAGGTCTCCAGCTAATGAACCTAATGCTGCGCGAGAAGAAAATGTCTAGGAACGGTTCGCTTAAAGTGCTGGACCATGCCATGGCCGGTCAGGATGGGCGCGACAACTGCAACAAGTTTGTGGAGATTCTCGGCCTGCGCACAATCTTTCCGCTCTTCATGAAAACCCCGAAGAGGAACAAGCAGCGTCTGATCTCCGCCGATGAGCATGAGGAGCATGTGGCCTCAGTGATTGCCTCGATGCTGCGCAACTGCAAGGGCACCCACCGTCAGCGAATGCTGGCCAAGTTCACAGAAAACGATCACGAGAAGGTGGATCGGCTGCTGGAGCTACACCTCAAGTATCTGGCCAAGGTAGAGGCCATCGACAAGGAGATCGATCAGCAGGCAAAGGTAAGTAAATGATAGCCCTTAAATTCAGTCATTATTATATTAGAATCTGTTTCCACAGGATCCCAGCATCGACGAGGATGAGGAGGCGGAGAACAACTACATTAAGCGACTGACTGGCGGGCTGTTTACGCTGCAGCGCATCGACTACATCCTGCTGGAGGTCAGCGCCACCGCCGATACCGTCAAGCAGCGCGTGCTACAGATCCTTAATTTGCGCGGCGCCTCCATGAAGACCATTCGCAGTATCATGAGAGGTATTACCTCAACCAAAGCAATCCCAGAGCAATGTTTAATGTATAACCTCTATATATTTACAGAGTATGCTGGCAACCTGGGCGATGGCGACACTGACTGGCGGGAACAGGAGCAGACCCACATACTATCTCTAGTCGATCGTTTCTAAGACTTACAATAAATAATAAACAAGAACTATGACAACTTATACAATTCTAAAAATGTACTAAAAATAATTGAAATTTCACAACTGAAACACTCCGCGAGATCTGTGAAGCCAATTGATAGGTGGATTTTGAATTTTTATTTGCCGGTTAGCTTCCGATCAAGTCCTGTCCCGCTCCATTGGGCTGTTCGGATTTTTGGAATTTTTCAACTGCGCTCTATATTAAAGAATTACTTTTTCCCCTTTTTTCCATCATCTTTTTTTGCATCATTCTTTGGGCAGATATCCTCCTTCTCCTCCTTTTTCTTTTCTTCCTTCTTCGTGCAGTCCTTTTCGTCCTTCTTATCACCTTTCTTTCCCTCTTTCTTATCACCTTTCTTTCCCTTTTTCTTATCGTCTTTCTTACAATCTCCTCCTTTGCCGTCCTTTCCCCTAGGGTGCAGTAGGGTTAAAATCGAGTAAGATCTTATCCTCAAAGCCAATAAAAGTGTTTGTTCTTAAAAAAAGCTTGTTGTTTCAGCTTCAATTTGTATGTTTTGTGTTTTTAATTTAAAGCAAACTAAATAGCATAATACACAAGAGAGAACGAACACTGCTCTCGAAGCAGTATCGTCGCATTAAATAAATTAAAAATTTAAATGAATTTTGCAAAAAAATCACAATTTAAACGTAGTTTCTTTTCCACTTTTACTATTATTATTCACGTGCAATTAGAAATTGTTTAGGTGCAAAGAGAACACTCAACTGCATGGATTATTCGAATTATCTATGACATATCTTAGGACTTGACTCTTCAACGGTTTTAAACTTAACATTTTTGCAAAATTAATTCATCAAATAGTTCGACGACCGATCGACCGAACGAATATACATAATGCTCTAACTACGAACCGATAGCATTTGTTTCATTGAGTAGTTTGTGTGGCTAAAGAGTAATGTTAGGCGTTTGGTTGGTTCTACTTTTGTGTTCGGTTTTCTTTTCGTGTCTGCGTGTGCTTATGAGGCGGGGTTGACTTAGCCAGGTATTATCTCGATGGATTTATCTACTTTTGGGCATCGGGAATCTCAAAGTTCACATCCATCTTCATTTCTCGGGCCAGCTTGACGATCTGCGCCAAATGCACAGCCAGGTCGGCAGCCTTGTCCAAGTCGTCGCGGGCCAGAATCTTCAGTCCAGAGGTGCGAATCAGCTCGCGGGCCTCCTTCACCTTGGTGCCCTGCAAAAGTTTAGATTTAATTGTGGTTACAAAGATCCGTTAAATAAATACAATCCCTTAAACTCACCTGAAGGCGCACAACCACAGGCATGTTCAGATTTAGATCCTTGGTGGCGGAGATAATACCCTCGGCAATGACATCGCATCGCATAATGCCACCAAAAATGTTGACCAGAATGCAGAGCACCTTCGGATCGGAGGTAATGATCTTGAAGGCGGCCTTTACAGCCTCGGCTGTTGCACCACCACCAACATCGAGGAAATTGGCTGGCTCTCCACCATACAGTTTGATGATGTCCATTGTGGCCATGGCCAGACCAGCTCCGTTCACCATGCAACCGATGGTGCCATCCAGGGCAATGTAGTTCAGATTGTATTTGGCAGCCTCAACTTCCTTGGGATCCTCCTGGGTCCAATCTCGCAGCGCAAACAGCTCCTTCTGGCGGAACTCGGCGTTATCATCAAATCGCAGTTTGGCGTCCAACGCAAAGACTACAAGATGGTAAGTTAACGTATATTAATATCATGCATATATAAGGGATTCACATGGAAAAATGTAAATTATTGTTAGTTGGTGAAGTATACTTACAGCCTGGACAGAGACATAATTAAAATCCATCATTATGACATTCACAAATGAGTTAATTAGGTTAGGAGAGGATGATATATTAGTACAAAAATGACAGAAACATTTAAGTAGACTCCCAAACTTACAGCCGGACATGGCATCCTCGGCGTAGGGATTGATTTCAACCAAGAGAGCGTCCTTCTTCACAAACAGATCGTACAAGTTCATCAGCATTGTGACGTGGGTATCCTGTCCATCTCCGCCAAGACCCACTTTCTCGATGATCTTTTGGGCTTGTTCGCAGGTCAGGCCCGTGGCAATGTCGATGGGCTCATAAAGAATGGCATCGGGACTGCTGGCAGCGACTTCCTCAATATCAACGCCACCCTCCTTCGAAGCGATAAGAACTGGACCCTACAAAGTGTATATATTAGTAATAAAATAGATTCTGTAGATAATATTCCGACTTACATTAAAGGCTCGCTCCATCATCACAGCGAAATAGAATTCACGTCGCGGGAACTTCCTTTCGGCCACCATTACTTTGTTGCAAATGCGACCAGCCGGCCCGGTTTGCTTGGTGACCAGCAGCTGGTTAAGCATCTTGGCGGAAATCTCTTCGGCAGTTTTGGGGCTGTAAGGGAATACATTCTATAAATAAATATTCTGCACACAGATCTCAGAATTATATGCAACTTACTCGTAGACCACGCGAACGCCGCCCTTGAGGCCATTCTTGAAGGTTCCCTTGCCACGTCCACCGGCCAGCACCTGTGCCTTCAGCACCAGATTGTCTGTCTTCAGCTTGGTGGCAATGTCGTTGGCCTCCTTGCCGTTCTTGGCAACAGCAAATCTGTGGAAATAAATGAGTCACTTTAGTACTGAACATAATTTCTGGGAGCTCTTTTTATTATGCATGATCTACTGATCTTAAACTTAAACTCATTGATAAGAGCGTGTTCCAGTAAATACTGCTATCAGTAAGGCGTTAAAAATGTGAAGGCTGGGAATTCTATGCGGCAAGGTTATTCGGACGATCGGAAGATGAAACAACATACCTTTAAATAAGCATAATGGCGTGATGTTAGCTTAGGTAGGACATGATTGGCGATTGATAGCCTCTATTATTATTATTCAAAACAATTTTCTTTTAAGAAACCTAGGCAAAGGTCCTAGGAATACTTATTTTACAAGAGTTTAAACTACAAACCTTGATAATTATTGATTACTTTTAAGTCATATTCACTTCACAAGCTAGTGCAACGGTGGCAATCGCTGTACTATCTCAGCATTTCCATCTTATCAAGACCTACGTCACTGACCCCTGTCACTACTCTGCACCGATCAAAGTGTATATAAAATCTTATCATCCTTATCATCTCGGCGGCTGCGTTCTTTGGTTTGTTTACCCCAACCAAGTAATTAATGCAAATTGTTAGGTTCCAGACAAAGTCCGAAACGAAAATAAACCAAAGACAGTCGTTGACGCAACGAACAACGCGGCACTTTCGCTGGACTTTGATCCGCAACTTGGCGACCGATTGTTGTTATGTTTCCCGGGTTTGATAATTCCTCATGGTGAGGGTTTTTAGCATTGTGGTTTACTCACCGTGGTGTTGGGATTTTGCTTTCGTTGAGGAGAGTGTATGAGACATGTTCCTGGACATTGAGGTTCCTCAATTGCTGCACAGCGATGGGAGCCAGGCCGAGGATCTGGAAGAAATGGTATTAATATTAAAT
Organism: Drosophila pectinifera; assembly: GCA_008042775.1. NCBI lineage: Eukaryota > Metazoa > Arthropoda > Insecta > Diptera > Drosophilidae > Drosophila > Drosophila pectinifera. The sequence goes on along the minus strand of VNKC01004231.1, from coordinate 112,825 downwards.
ATTTAGGTAATTAAATCGTTGATTGAGGAACATGAATTTACTTTAATAAAATCTACCGAAATATCTTAAACAATATATTAATTAGTCTAAAACTAAATTCATAAAAATTATAAGTAAAGTTTTTCCCAGAAAATATAAATTAATCTTTAATACTGTTAACTTTTCTAAAAAAACATTTTCAGTCACGAGGTCATTGTCAAGCAAAAAATAAAAACTGGTTCGCTGATTCATACACCATATCAATATAAACAAAATGAGCAAAAGAGACGGAATGTGGGTTAAGAGTCTAGCGGTTAACGGCAATTTCATGATGATAACCAAATCTAGTTCAGAGATTAAAAATTTAATTAGAGGGCCCGGTAACAACAACAACAGCAGCAGCAACAACAACAATCACAAAATGCGAAGCAACAGTTGTCAGCCGCCGCTCATTGATAAAAAAAAGAATTAAGTAGGGGGAATAAATAAGGCTTTCAAGGTCCACACACACACAAATACACGTACGAGTTGCGTCACACTAATACAACAACAAAAAGTCAGGTGTCTTCGCGGGATCGTGACTCTCTTTAACACTGAAACCTAATTTTTAAACAAACTTTCTCACTTGAGTATTATTTGATCCACAATTTAATTAACGTAGGCTAATTAGTGCAAATTTACCCCCAAATAAAAACCACAGTTCCAAAACTAAACGATCGCCACCCCCGCTACCCGCAGGGAGCAAGAGTGAGAGAGACCGACCACTCTCACTGCACGTCTCTCTTTTCGCCTTATTATGTAAAGTGACTGATTTTTCGCGATTTACATTTTTCTTAGCATTTTGCCACTGTTACTCACCTTCTTGACGGCCGCAGGTCTAACGGAATCGAGTAGGGGACCGCCCGTACGTGCCAAGAATGAAGCCATTTTGTTCTGGAAACGAAACGAAAACGTACGTCCACTGAAATTCCGAATAATTATTTGACGTAAAAAGCTTACTTCTTTGCCGTCGCCTGCTTAACAATGTGCCCGGAGACTGGAGCTGCAAAAAAATTGATGAAGCTATCGGATTTTTTACACCGCAGCTGGTCACACTTGAACAAGTACGTAGTCAAACAACGTGAAGTTATAAAATAACGCAACCTTATTGCCTTGAAGTGATTAAAAGTTAAATTAATTAATTGTATTTGTTATTATTAATGGTTTATTATATTGATAGTATTGAAAAAGACAGGTCGGAAAAAAAGCTGAGTCTAGCATTATCGATTGATCATAAATCGATAATTGTGGCTAGCGGGAACTTTGAATTTTTCAGTTGATAACAAAAGTATGATATTATTTTACTTTTTTCTTCTTTTTATTGTTTTTAATGAATATTTATTATAATCTGTTTGTTGGAAAAACTATTGAGAGTACAGTTTATTAGTTAAATCAAGTCTAAGTCTAGTTAAACTTTTTAATTTTTATGAGAAATAGAATAATTGCAATTACGACAATTTCCCTTTTGATTTATTTATTTTTTCATTTTTTTTTAAATTTTACATTGCAGCTTGTTATATGAGGACATACCAAAAAAAAAACGTGATCACTTTCAGAACATACAATTAACATACATACATTCAAGACAATAAATTAGTTTATAAATATATTAGTAGAGAGCTCTTCTAGAAGTCGACTTTAAAGTAAAGAGGTGCTGCCTACACTGTGCAAAAAGACACACGCTTAGCGCGCGCACTTCCGGTAGCGTGTCTGAGGCAGAGTGTAGCTTTTTATAAACTTTTCATTTTGTTTCTTAGTTTCTTAGCAAACGGAAATAGGAAGACGAAAATGGCGCAAGTGCTCCACTTGAATTCGCTTGGAACACATCAATAATAAATCAGCCGCGGCGTTGATTCTGTGCAAGCGAGTGAGCTTCAGGCGGAGCGAAATGCATTTTCATTCTGGGCCAAAAGGCAGCATGGCTCAAATGTATCGGGGACCACGCCCACTGGGGCCGGGTGGCGATACAGGAGCATGGAGCCTTTTGGCCGAAACAAGAAGGAAGAACGGCAAAAACAGTTTATAACACTTGCAATGATTTGCACTTGGTTCCATTTGGCTTTGCAATCCGATTTGTGCATCTCAAGGATTGCAAGGGGAAATGTTATCAGGGAAAGTGGAAGAAAGATAGAAAGAAAGGCCTCAACGTGCCTGAAACTGATTCGCAAATGAGTTTGCACTCAGCTTTTGGAAAAGCGGCAAAAAGTGGGCACAAACTCAGAGGGCTTTTGCGAAATCAATACCAGGCAGCGTGGAGAGCTAAGGAAATTAAAATCTAACAATGAACACAAAACACATAGTTTTTTTTTAAACATTAACACAAGCACACAATACAAGTAGACATAGACATAAACATTTACATGGACGTAGGGACATATAAAACACATTAAAATATACGTGGGCGAATTCCAGATAAAAGCAGCGAGCCGTCAGCATGGATCAATCGTAAAAATCATCTCCTTATTGGCTGGACCGGTGCCAGCCCCGTCCAAAATATTCTCGGTTATAAACCCGAGAACTCAGTACTCCAGACTGGATTCAATCATCTGCAGCACGCGCTGCCTTCCGATTTTGTTCCAGAACAGATAGGGCTCCTTGGAGCCCGAGACGAAGCGAGGAGCGCTGGAAAAATATTATATTATTAATCTAATGGTATTTAAATTATATAGAATTATTTTTAAGTATAAATATATTCAGATTAAGTATCAAATCTAAAATTTTCTAAGACTTAACAAACTTTTCTAATTATACTTTAGCTCTAATCTTTTCTACATCGTCATTATCTTCTTTAAATCTTTAAAAATGTATTTAATTTCTATGTTGTATAGCAATACTTAATACTCAATACTCAATACTCAATACAAAATACTCAGTACTCAATATATCAATTTTGAGTTATGAATATATATATTTACTGCTTTACAAAATGACACAGATTTGTTGGATGTTAAAGATTCAAGGAAAATGAGAGAGTTCTGACAATTTCTAAATGATTTTAAATAATGTTTTCTTCATTATCAATTTGCTTATTAGTTTATCGCCTAAAGCTCCTGTTTTCCTTGAAATTAATCTAATTAGAATTAAATATATTGACAGGTATATAATTTACTTAACTCTAATATATACTCACTTCTGGAAACAATCGAATCGGACGATGCCCCGCTCGTTGATCAGGCAGGAATGTATGTCGATCACCTTGAGGTGACCCCGGCCCTCGGCCCGGATGAACTTGTTGAAGCGCAGGATCTTGTCGCACATCCCCTCATCGTGGCAGTAGTTGGCCAGCGGGGCCAGGTTGGTGAGGATCGGGACAAACCGCCGGCTGTGCATCTCCTTGATGAGCAGCCGGAAGTCGTGCTCGATCTGGACGAGCGGCCTGCCCCGCATTATGTCCACCGATCCAATGTTCACAATAATCTGAGTGCCCTCGGGCAGGAAGACCCTCCTCAGCCGATTCCGGGCTCCGTTGATCGTCTGGCCGGAGACGCAGAGTCCCGACTGTAGGACCCGCTCGTAGCGCCTGAACCGGCACTTGAGCTCCATCCGGGCGAGATATAGGAGCAGGTCGTCGCCCAGTAGGGGAAAGTCCAGGAGGAAGGCATCGTAGTCCGAGCTGATGGTCAGCATGGAATCGCTATGCGTTCCCGTGGACACTGTCGTGGGTGTGTGAGGCCTCTCGTGGCGCCGCTTCACTCCACTCAACTCGCTGGAGGCTGGGCGCCTAAAGATGTCCAGCTGCGGGTTAAGTATTTGGTTGAGATTCTGGCTGTGGATGTGGTCCTTGCAGGGTGGCTGGTGCTCCGGATTGCCCAACTGAGGGGGCAGCTCCGGAGGGTCGATATATATCTGGTTGGGTACTGGCAATTGTGGTGGATTTACGTTGGCTTTCTGGTAGAAATTGTTGCTGCAGGTTCAGGGAATTAATTAAATTAATTAAAATTATTATATCCCCCTCTCGATCACTCACAGATGTTTCCAGTTGTCCTGGTAGCACCAGTTCGACTCCGCTGCCGCCTTGGCCATATGTGGCAGCGGTGCCGCTCTGGTGTTGATCGCCTTGCTCTGCTCATCCGCTGGCCTCTCCGCGGTGACCTTCTCCCCCACGTTGAGGTTGTTGTCCAGCGGGGACAGGGCTCGCCGCTTGTATCCATAGCGCCAGAAGCGCGGTGGCGCCCTCGGAGCTCCCATCATGGGTCTGTCCTCCATGGAAGGAGGTCCGCTGCTGTAGTCGCTGCGCTGCTTCTGGTGGAGCACCATGTCCAGCAGATGGCTGTTCTCCTTGTTGGGCTTGAGGTTGAAGATCCGCTTGCCGGTCTGACTGCACTCGGCGGTCACATAGGGAATGGTCAGCAGGAAGTCCGTCACGTTGTCGTGCAGCGGAAAGGGGTTGCCCGTCTGTTTGCGATATTCATCTGGAATTTGGGTCAGGAGATTCTACTTTACTTAAGATATATTATTAAGGAAAAGTTTACTCATTTAAGGCATTTATTTTTAGGAAAATAACTTGTCAGTGTTTTAAGTTAAGAAAGCTACATTTATAAGGAGACAAGCACATGTAAAAAATTATATAACATTCGCAGACTTTATCCTGAGACTATTATAGGTGGGAAAGACTTTAAATTGTTTTAAAAAATATATACAAATTTTAATAGAATTATTTATAAGGTTTAAGTAAATAGGTAAATCTGGAAACCCTCTTGCAACTTTATAGTATGTATATAGATTGTTAAAGACACTCACTCTTGATGCTCGATATCGTGATTCCATTCTGGGCATGGCTCAGCAATATGGCGCGCACCTCGGCATCGATGTCGGGATACTCCTCGCGCACGGCTATATAGTTGCTCTCGATGATGGTCATGGTGCGGCTGCTGCTGCAGTAGCTCTGGCCCTGTCTGCTCCTGTAGCTGATGTTCCTATGGCTACTACCGCTGGTGGTGGTGACCTCCTCCTCCTGGGTGGAGATCAGCGTGGAGGAGAAGAGCCTCGCTACGATTTGGAATTGCTCTTGGCTTCTGTCGGCCAAAGGCTCTTTCCACAACTCCGGCTCGGGTTCTTCTTCGCCTTTGTCGCTTTTCCTGGCCGCCTTGAAGATCCTGTGAAATTGGCGCACAAATTTCGACTTTTCCGGAAAACCCGCAGAGTAGTCGGCCTTCACGAAGATCTGGTAGAAACGGCCTTGGGAGCTCCGGCGGAACGAGGCGGGCTGCTGGAGCTTCTTGCACAATTTGTGCCAACACGTGGCCACGTGTTTTCTCAACGCCCTCAAGCTGTCGGCTTTGGTACTCGGCTTACTGTTCGACTCGCTGGGGAATTCACTTCTGACTGCGGCCATCGCACAAGCGAAAGTGATCCGACTTCAGGCTCCCCCGGGAGACTCTGGAGACTCGGGAACTCTTCTACTTCCCTCTCTCACCGAACTACTTCGGGGCTTTGGAGAGCTTCAGGGGGAAAATAGTCGGCGAATAAACGGAGTAAAAGGGACAGTAACAGTTACTTCTTATCGCGATTATGACTCCGAACTCTTATGCAGATAAGGATTAACCCTCTAAGAACCTTGCATTAATTATATGAATTAATTAGTAATTGTTATATTATTATTTAATATATTTATTATATTAATTAAATAATATAAAATTAATTAATAATATAAAAAGGTCTAACAGTTACATTCGAACTCTTTCGCAGATAAGGATTAACCCTTTAACAACCTTGAACTAATTATATGAATTAATTAATACTTGTATTATTATTTAATATATTTATTATATTAATTAAATAATATTTATTATATTATTATTTAATTATGTAGTGACTAGTTCCTCAAGGTACCTCAGAAAATAAAGTTTAATTAATATAGATGTTTGTCTAAGAATGGGAATTATATTAAATATAATTAGGAATTTTAAGCACTTATTTATCAGAGATCTTAATAAATATAAGTATTATCCAAGTCATACATTTATTCAGATCTTAATTAATTACTTTAGTTATAAGTAGAGGTAGCTTTATCATACTTTACATCCATATATTCTTCTTACAACCAGACCCCAATCGCCATTAATGATGTGCTTATGTTTTCTAGCCACTACAGCTCCAATTTAAAGCAGGTTACAGAGCCACTGAAAACAATTAAATCGAATTACCACCTGCAGAACCATTTGAGGACGATTACTGGAGTCGTTAGCACTCCGCATACAGCTGGACATTCATTTTTATGGCCTTTCTCTCGGTCCAGATTAGAAAACAGCACGTCGGCTCTGATAAGTAATTACAAAATTACGAAATAATAGAAATTCCACAATAACTCAAACGGTTCCGACCAGAGAGAGAGAGAGCCACGTGTGGTGGGTCTGGATTATCTGCCAATCGGCAAATGGAGCTACTGGGCAGGCCCAAAACAATTCCCCAAGACAATTATCTTCGAGCCAAGTGCACCTGGATCTTTGGCGGGGGTAATGTAATGGAAGCAGTTCGTCTGAGGATTGATGGATGATGACTCAGGGGCCCGCTTTCAGCCCCGGAAGAGCTTCAGACAATCGGAAAGAAGCTTGAGGCCTTCTGATTTGACCAAGTTTCTACAGTGAAGCTGAAGGATAAGTACAAAAAATTCAAGAAAATAAAAGGTATACTCAAAAACCTTTAAAATATATTTAAAATATTTATAGACTAGTATATACTCTATTTTTTATCTAGGTTCAAAAGGGAAGTTTAAGAAGTTTAACCTCTAGAAGTCTGACTGTATGTTTTTACCCTCTTAGCCACCCTTACTACTCTTAATTGCGGAGGAAGCTGCGGAGACGTGACGAGCCATACTAAATGGATACATTGGGCCAGAACATGTGGCACAATTGATAACAACACCCCCTCCCCGGTTCTGAATGTGTGTAATCCTCCCAGTAAGCTCTGCCTTGGAGTGAATCACCCGGATCTCGATGCCATTCAACTTTCCCTTATGGGTTGCTGTTGCAAATACTTTGAATTCACTCGGAATTCACTCGCATCACAGGCCAATTGTCCCTTAATAATAGTAATTTGCATTCAAGCCTTTCATAACACTCACACAAATCAACTCTTGTTCTGTCGACACCCACCTTAGAATTACAGTGGGCTCTGGATATCATAGCTGTGATTAGTTTGTAGAAAAATAACAATAATAAAATAATAATAACAAAATAATTTAAAGCACTCTTTTCTCAATAAGAAACAATTTTTTAGTTTGTAATTTTGGAGCCAAAAATAAATCATACTTTTCTATTATAAGAACATTTGACATTATGCTGAATATATATCAGTTTTGGGAGCCTATTCCTATGCCTTCATCAGTATCCATTGCTGAATACTTAGCTTGGATCTCACTAGGTTGCAGCTAGACTCTGTTGAGAATTTTAGAGCCTCGAAAACTCTCTCTCTTGAGAGGGATCCTCTTTGCTTAGAGGGACCCTTATGTGCCCAGGACTCTCTCTCTCTCTCTCTCTCTCTCTCTCTATAGAAAACGAATGGGCCTCTCTCTGGCTGAAAATTAAAGAACATTTCATTATTTAAAGGAAATTAAAAAAATTTCCAACAAATTATGATATATAATATGAATTTTTCTGTCCCTCTGGAAATATTTAAAGTAAACTCAACAAATTTTCAATAAATTATGCCTTATACTATGCATCTTTTGGTCTCTCTGGCTGCAAATTAAACTGTATTTAAATATTTGAAGAAAACTTTGTTAAGTTTTACAAAAGATGATGACTTATAAGACGTATTTTTCTGTGTCTCGTGGAAATCAACCACTGGCTGCGGAAAATATATGAGGACCATTCCTTTAGCTCCCCATATCCTTTTCGTACTGCGATGATTTAAGACCCTTTGCTATTTGTTTTTATGTTGCACAAACACATTTCCCCATTTAGATTGACAGCCTCAGCGGCGGCGGAGGGGCGAGGGTGGATTTTGAATAGCACAGAGCAATTTACCGCCAAGAATTATGAGCGACACTAGACTCATTGGGTTCGACTGCATTGCTGCATAAATTATGGAAGCGAACGAACCACTTGTTGGTATTCGTTCCGCCAGTTGCGGAACCCCCCCTCGCAGGGGGCGGCTAAAAGTTGGGGGGGCTAGGCTCAAATGATCGTAATCAATTTATGCAAAAGGCGTTTAGCAATTGGCTCACTCGGGGGCGGGTTACACCTGTTAATCTGCTGACAGGCGGAGGAGAATGCCAGGAATGCTGGCCTGAATTTCGCAGACGGTGGACCGGCGTTCCTTCCCCTCATGAAAATCTGATCAGTCGCTGGATAGTAGCTCCTCCATCACTAATTCCCCCTAATCATCCTTATCCGTTTCCCTGGCTGGCCAAACATCTGTTATTATTGTTCTCCTGCTGGCTCACAGTCATCGATTGGCCTGCAAAAGGGCCTTAATCAGAGCGCCGCAATTCAAACACACGTAATTAGACCTCTCCTGACAAAGTGTGGGTAAGTGCAGTGAGAAAAAATTTTATGGATACTTCATATTACAGAAGAAAATAGTGGAATTTAAAGGAGATAAATGAGAATAAGAATGCTATCTTTGTAATATAAAGAAAAGGAATAAATGCATAAACAAACTAACCTAACCATAGCTTCAACTAACTTCCCCTATATTAAAATAAAAAGATTGAACCTAAAATAAAATAAATTCACAATATATTTTTTTATTTTTGTCATAGTTTTAGACATTTTGTTTAAGTGATTTCAAATCACTAGTGATTTCTACAGCATCCCCGTAAAAAAGTCTTTTTCCGTATATTACATTCACATGTTGGATTATTTTCATAATCCACCTTATGTTATCAATGGTTTAAGCTAAAATTTCTATGTTTTTCACTGACATTTGTTCTAAATTATAACCTTATAGTTTAATAATGGGATGTTTGATTTAAAGCAAGTTCATTTGAAGAGGTTTAAAGCCATTAAAAATTTATTTTTTGTACTTTTATCTAGTAATTTTCTGTAACTTTTAACAGTCTGTTTTCTGTGTAAAAAATCCTCATTTCGAACTCCCTTTTTTGCGGTGTTCCTGTAGTGTTTCCTTTTGTAATGACCTGTTACAAGTTGGCCAACAGACTGTAAATGGCCAGGCACTCAGAGTTAAACGGCTAAGCATGTGGCTGAGTGTGTGGCCAGTGGCAATTAATCAAGGCTAGGTGTCGTACACCGTAAGACAGCTTCCGATTCCGGTTTTTGGACGCCCCGAGAGCCCCAGCTCCTGCTCCCCATTATGCCCACACTATATGGTAATTCTTCATGTCGTCGTCTTGACCGAAGGCTGCCATGTCGGATAGGAAGTATCCGTTATAAAAAAAATTAACAAATTAAATCCTTTTAAATTGTACGGTAGAAGGAAGAAACAAATAAATCTCATTAAAGTTAACGTCTAATTCTAGTTACGTGATAACCTTATCGTATTTAAGCAAAGTAAAAAAAAAGCACTCAAAGAGAGTCCCTGAAAGATAGAGAAAGGGAGAGCCCATGTAAACACAATTACTTTTTTTTTTACTTGGTTTTACACTCAATGCCTTGGGACACACACACTCACAAAAATATAGCCTCACAGTGCAGCTGCAACGTAAAAATGCATTAACATGCAAACGCAATCAGAGATTACTCTCCCTAGCTTTTTGAGACTCTCTCGCTCTTAGAGTAGACCGGTTTTTACTTCCTCTCTTTCTCAACAAAACTCAAGCCAAAAACGTTGCTATCTACTACCCTGCACTTACGAAGTGACTTAATTTTAATTTATAATTAGCTATATTCATTTCTTCAGTAATAATACAAGAGAGCAAAATTTAAATATATAAAATTATATAATAGGTTAATTCTTTTTCAGTTTTAATAATATTAAGGTAATTGTAAATATTGCCTATATATTATTTGTTTTTGTTAAATAAGATCTTATGATATCCTTGAAGTAATTTAGTTACAATCCTATAACATAAAATCAAATGATTTTAATATTGTTAATATAATCTTACCCAAATTGGCTGAATTAAAAAACAAATCAGCATACCTCTTTAATATACTATTACTGGGCATGATGTTTTACTCACTTTGAGAGAGGCAAAGCCGGCTTGTTTTTAGGCCTCTCTTTGAGTCAATTTAAAAACTGTTGTATATATATTATATTTTATTTAAATCTATAATATCTTTTAAGATTTAAGATTTACTACGTTAATTTAACAGAACTTTGAACTACGGTTATGGAAAATAGTACATCAAATGGGAGTTTTAATGGAGTCAGCAAATGAGTGATTCCCAAATGAGAGACCCTAAGAGAGCGACCCTTGAGTGGCTTGAGCATCTATAAAAGCCAAATACAAACAGAGAGTAGAGTTACTTAGTTTGCTTCGCAAAAGAAAAGAGTGAAGCACATCGCTCTTCTAATTTCCCTCTCTCGGCTCTTGAGACCGCTCAATCGGCAGTCCTCGGTTCGGTTCGGCTTTGAGTAAACCTATAAATACGAGTGCAAGCGCGCATTCGAACAGAATTTTTTCATAAAAAAAGAAAAGCAACGGGCTCCGCCGCGTCACATCGAAATCGTGGAGTTTCTTTTGCAAAAATGTACGAATACTACGTAGTGCCGGTAATATATATCCAATAGGAATAAATAACGTGTGTTTGAATCGGAAATATATAATATATGAAAATATATTTGACGAACCTTGTGCGAGAGCGGAAAAACGGTACAAAACGAACAAACGAATAAAAATGGCGCGTGTTTTTTCGTTGTTTACTTGATTGAAAATCAACAAAGAAATCGAAACGAAAACCAATTTAAGTTTTTTTTTAACATGTTGTGAATAAATAACAATACTACTTAAATTATATGCGAAAACAAAACAAATAAGGTGTAACATCCCAAATACTTAAAAATAAAGTGCAATTAGAAAACAACATCTAACATCCACATCTCCATTACATTTTAAGTGCAAACAAAGGCAATACCTATTAAAAATCTGCGAAATCGAATGCAAAAATGGCCGAAAGGCAAGTGCTTTGTTGTTTGTGCAAGCGGCGAGGGCAATAAATACAGTAATAAACCAGACAAAACAACGGTAAACAGCGGTCACGATGACGCGCGAGGAAGAGGAAGAGGTGCGCTCACTCCTGTGCCGCCACCAGGAGCGCATTATGCTAGACCTGGGCAGCACCGATCTCCTAGCCGTTCTCGTGAAGAATTCGGTGCTCAGCCAGTCGGAAGAGGATCTGCTGCTGAAGCCCTACGGTGCCGTCACGCCCACGCCCTCTGCCGCCGCCTCTGCCGGCGTGGCGGGCGTCGAGCCGCCCGGCAGCGCTCCCTCGCTAACCAAACGCAAGCTGAGCGCAGTCGCTAGCAGCGGGAGCACGGCCAGCGGGGGCAGCGGCGGGAGCGGGGGAAGTGGATCCTCGCGCTGCGCCAGCGTCAACGGTGATGCCAACTGCGACAGTCGCTCCCTAACACCCTCCGGCGGAGGCAGCGGGGGCGGCTGCTCCGGATACAACGACGCCGAGATCCTGCGGCTCCAGTGCGCCAATCTCATAGAGATCATCGCCAAGAGCGGCTTCGAGAAGTTCAAGCAGTTCTGCTACGCCATCGAGTGCGAGTGTCCGCAGCTGATCGAGGATCTAATTAACGATCGTCTCAAGAGCGGTAAGTACTCGTACCTGTACCTTTTCGGTTCCTACACAGTTCAAAAATATCACAGAAGTCGGTGAACAAATCGGTATATTATTGCCCTTGTACAAGTTTCTATCGTTAATAGTTTATTAGGATTCATAAAACTTCTCCTGATTCTCTTTGCTATTTTAGATTCTTCAAGACTTCATTGACTTCTCATTCATATTAACATTTTATTAAGTGAGATGATCTAACTTTTGGTATTATTATGCGCTTTTTTGCCCGTGTACGATCGGCTAACAAACACAAGACACCCTCTCTTAACCGGTTCCTTGTGCTCTACCTGATCCCCCTATGCGTTGGCAGCTTTAGTAGCCCATATCTCAGCTGTAAATTATTCACGTAATTGTTCGCGATCGGCTCTCAAGTTTCTCATCTCTGCTAATTGGTCGCCAGTACAGTAAGCAGTCGGTAATTAGAGATTTTACCGTAAAAATATGGCTGTAATAACAATTTGTATCTTGACAGAGGTTTCACACTTGGAAATTTTATTGGGTGAATGGAGTTTTAGTATGATAACATAATATAAGGAAGCTACATTTCCAAAGAAAATTGATAGAAATAAATGGAATGATGAATTTTCTTTGTAAGTCAATAAAATCTATTTTTTAAAGTTGTATTATCCTAAGTTTTCTAATTTGATCGATCACTGTTCAATTCTTGTGGTTTCTTTTTGTCGCCGTTTGCCCATAACGGTGTGGGTGTTGGCTTAGAAGGTGCGAGTGGGCGGAACGTCGGCCACTTACAGTGGCGCGTTAATAATAATTGGCACTTTTAGAGATTATTTTTCTGATTATGGAAACCTAGAATTTATGCAAATATCGTTTTATGAGGTGGTGGCGGCAGGTGACATTTGAAAGATACGACACTTGAAGTCTACTTAGACCATGCTTCATGAAACTCTTATCTAGAGCATGTCCCTTTGGGGGTTAGAAACTCAAATAAACAAACAAAAAGTACTGAGTCAACAAGCGGAAGATGAGCGAAGGCATGTCTTAAATTCTTTTTTTTCTGATAAGAAAACTCTTGATTGCGGTTCGTCAAAATGTGGAGTTTTAATGAGAAAGAAAATAAATGGGAATTCCATTAAAGAACTGATAAGCTTTTCTTAATAGTTTGCGGTTAGTTTGTGGTTTTTAATTCATATATATTCAGAGATTATGAAAACTTATATATCATATCAATTCGCTAAACGTTTCGTACATTCCATTTAATGAATCATCCGAAAGGGTGGTCCTATCCATTATTTATCTAGCGATTTAAGATAATCTACCCATTTGTGAAATATGATCTTTAGCTGAAGCTGTCGGACCATTAAACTTCTCCCACATTCCAATTAAACATTTTTTTGCCAAACGAAATTCTTTGGGATTATATTTTGAGCACTATTGGTATATCCACTCCCATTTCTCTTGACTCACCGCACCAACTTCCTCCAAGCGATCCGTCAAAAGTTCGCACAGCTGTTGCCGCATCCACGCGCTGAATCATTGACCCACAACTTCAGCAGTTGTAGCCAAGCCCATCCCGCACTCTACAACAACAATATTCAACAACAACTAACACGAACAACAAAAACAACTCAACAACACCAACAACATGTTCGGAGTCGGCATGTAAATTTTGCTGCCCAGACTTGTAAATTACCCCAAACGCAAGACCGAAGACAGGAAGACAGAGAGAGAGAGAGAGAGAGAAAGAGAGAGAATAGGGGGAGCTGTAGAACGAAAACCGAAAATTGAGATTACATGCTGAAAGCAGCTAAAATAACAAAAACAACAAAAAGAACCCTTGTTGTTCTTTGATTTCGCTTGTTTTATTCCGCTCTAATGAAAAAGTTGTCGGCCGGAGGGAGTAGAAAACAAAATAATCTTACATTAATATACAAGATCCACACATCCCCATCCAAAAGAACCAATGAACTGAGACAGAAACTAAAAAGGTTACCAATAAAGAAAGGTAGCCTGAGAAAGTAAAATTGGGGGCGCCACAGACACAAATTAAATGCTCTCTATAGGGGAATTCGATAAGGGAGATGGTAGAATTGAGTAATATATTGGTGCTTAGCTCCAAAGTAGCGGTTTTATTAGTAAGGGAAAATCAGAATTACAAAAATGAAAATATTTCTTTTATTGATTATTTATGCTGTTAAATAAAGTAATATATGATGTGGCGATATTATTATAAATGGTTTTACTGCATATGCAATTTAATGACAAAGATACAGATATAGAATGTTAATCAATCATCTTGGATCACACTAATATTTTTAGATAGTTTTACTGCTTGTCTATATAGCCATAAAGTCTGAAGTATTAATTATCTAAAGAGCCTTCTAATGAGATTCACATTTGTAGAGCAACGTGATCACAAGGAACTCCCAAAATAAATTGTTTTTATAGAGATTTTAATGTACAGTGTGTGATATGAGAAACTCCACGTACTAATACAAATAGTAAATCGTAGATATAGATTAGCTAGAAGATTTTGCTGCTTCTCAGGGTTTCCATGACTGTTCCAAAAACATTGCCGGTGAATCACAAGTCTGGTTTCTTTTTGTAGGGCATCGAAAAGTGCCAGCAACAAGAACCAACTTACACAAAACAAGAACTCTAACAAAAAAATAAAAACAAGAATAACAATAACATAGCCATGGCAAAACGTATTGTACACATAAAGCCCTCGATCACGTTTTACGATTCCGGCCACGATTACAGGCAGAGGAAAGAGATGGGGCGATGGGCGAAGAGAGGGAGCGAGAACGCATTACGCGTGGTCCATGTTCATGTTCTTGTCATGTGTGTTGGTGTGTGTGTGCGTCTTTTAGTAACTCCATTTGTCCAACTGCCCCCGCAGGCGATGTTCCTATCCTCTTTCCCCTGTCTTCTGCTTCTCCATCGCTGACCTGCCTCCCTCTTCTTTCCGTCTATGCCATTCGTAGACCAATCCATTCATCATCATCATGATCAGGTTGGGGAACATCATAATCCGATTCGTCGTCGTTTCGCTTTTACTTCTTTACGACTCTCGCAGCCCCTCCTCCGCACACTCTTTCTTCACCTCTCCCTGTGTGTTTGCTAATTTCTTGTACGTGCTGTTCTGGTCTGGCTCTGCTCTTGCTTTGCCTCCTCCTTCCCATCTCCTCCGCTTTGCCGTCCTCTTCGTCAGGTTCTCTTTACCTTTGCCGCGTCGGCTCAGGTAGGTAGGATTATAACAAACACCTGAGGAAGAGCCAATAGTACATTTTGTTAGCACAGTTTTCCGAAAATTTAAATTCATCTCGAACATTAAAAAAAAGTAATTGAAATTCTTAGCAAAAAAATTTACTCATACAGATATTAATACAAATTATATGAATAAGATTTGAAGTGTTTTTGAATTGATATAAATATATTAACACATTAACATTTTTTTAATACTGCAAGGATCTTGAAACACGATTCTCAATGCTAGTGATGTCACTAATATCTTGAGCATAATGGTAAAGGTTAGGTAGGTAGAGTCAGTACCCTTCTCCACGTAAATTACAATTATTTACAGCGCACAATGTCTGCTCCTCTCGTCTCTTGGACTCCGCTCTTCGAATCTTTGCATCTCTTTTCCCACTTTATGCGGCGCTCCCTTTTGGTAGTGTCTTTTTGCATTTGATAATTTATGCAGCATAATCTGGCCGATGACGTTTATCGCTTGCCATTCCCATTTGTCCCCTCCTTTCGGTCTCTTTTCTTCTACTCCTCACCCTTCCTCCCCACTTCCCGCCTTCTATCCCTCATTCTCATTCCCCTATTTCCTTTCTGGACTGCGTTATCGAGTTCTGCTTCATCTTTTGTGTCTGTTTGCACTGCCCCTGAGAATCGTTTCCTTTTATGTTGTATTTGTTGATTTCTTTGATTTCGCTTTTTCCTCTTTTTGGGTTTTCCCCCTCTTCTGACGATAATGATGTTCACCTTTAGTTTCGTTCCATTTCGATCGTTTCAACTGCGCATGCGCATCCTGTTTTCGTTTGCAACCGATCGTCTTTGTTTTCTACTTTTGTCCTACTTCTTCTGCTGCTTGCTGTCTCTCTCTCTCTGTCGCTCTCTCTTTTCGCGGGTGAAGTAGGTCTTGAGGTTTGTTGTTGTTTGTTGCCTCTTTGCGTTTTGATTTTACAACCTCTCTTCCGTACAAATTTGCGGTACAGGATCTGAAGACTTGTCACTATCTTCAAATTCATATCCAGAAAAGTGGAGAGAAGAAGAACGAAATGGGTCGTCTACCCCGTCTGCATGTATACCCGCTAATTGTAAATTACTAGAGTCTATTATTTTAGTACCCAAAAATGTCACACAACTAATATCTATCCTAATTCGAATAAGTATAAATAATAAAGTACAGTGATGAATATTTCAATTTATTTAATTCATTTATTTCATTAGTTTAATGTAATTTTAATAAACTCTTTATTTACAATCTAGCAGGACAGGGTATGCAGATATTCGAATCTATAAGCCCGATTTTAGTTTTAAAGCCACTTGGTCTGTAGCTTCACTTAACTCTTTTCCATTACGCCTTATCTTAACTCATCAGTTGCAACAAAGTTGTAGTTGTTTTCGATCGTTGTTGGCTTGTGCCTCGTAAAATCCCAAGCAAATGTGTTAATTTTTTAAATGGAGGTAATCAACTAGAATTCGTTGCCCAACAACTAGCTTTTTCATTTCGGAATATGTATGTATGTAGATCTGGCTCGACTCTAGATCTTAAACAAATTAGATCTTCTGGGTGGCCCTTTTGAGCTGCTCTAGAATGCTCGCTCCCTCACAACTGATTGCAATTCCCGTGATTACAATTTAATTTCCATTCGGGAGCCCTATTAAATCATTATTCATTTCGGTAGCGGATCGGAAGGTATACATACGTATATGGCTCATGGTATATGGGGCTTTCCTCTGCGCTCTTCTCGGATCTCGTGAGTCTGGGACAGTCTGCTAAGCCGCTTACCCACACAACTGTCACGCAATCAGCCAGCCAGCGATACACCGATCCCGGCAGGTAACTTGTTTGCCTCTCTTTTACCCATTCTCGCCGTTTCCACGCTCATTCTGATTACAAGAAGAACAACAACAAAATGGGTAGAAAAGCTATGACTCACTGGGCCCGTAAAGCCATTCTCCAAAAACGGGCACCGCTCCATCGGTTCCAGACTGCTGGCGTCTGCTGAAACCTGGAAGTGGCAGTTGTTGCAGCTGGAAGCCGACTTAACTGTTTCTGTGCTGGCTCACTCCCTCTCCGTTCCCACTGGAACGGAGAACAGTGACCTCTCAGAATAAGGTACGGGAATATTTAAATATGAACCCAAATATTTTGTCATTCATGTAAATTTTTTTATACATGTACTGATACAAATTCCCGTTAGAGCTTTAGCGTTTTACAATGTGGATAATAGAATTCCCAACTAGTTATGCCCTTAGTTGAATGATGACCACGTTAATATTGTTTTAAAAAAATCTAGAATAAACTCAGTGCTCTTACTTGAGTCCCCACTGTACCCAAGTTGGTTGAGAAAAGGTGAAGAAAAGCCGGAGAGTCCGTTGTGTTTACTGCATTTTGATCTGCTGCAACAACAAAGTCGAGTGCAGAATCATCTTCGTTCTCTGGAGATTTCCTTCTCATCTTTTTTTTCAATGCCTACCGTTTTTTGTTGTTATTTTTGTACAAGTCATTAGCTTTAATTTACAAATACCGAGTCCAGCACATGGTTAGTTTCATTCATAGTTTTGGTTCGGTGAGAAAGCCCCTTAAATGGTATTCCTCGTTTTCTTGGCATTAGGAAATGCAGCAACAAGACCGATCTGTTCTTGCCGCTCCATTGCGCTTGGCCCAGCCCAGTTTAAGATCTTTTTCGAATCGCCTTTTTATGAATTCTTTTTTTCGATATTGAACTTTCAATCTTGGTGGGCCATTGATCCCCGCACACTTAGCTTGCCGTCTTCATTTTCGATTTTGAGTTGCTGGTGTCTTTTTGTGCTGTTGGAAATTATGATTAATTAGTTTGATCGAGATGTTTGACTCGGCAAATGTTTGATTTAACGCTTCGTTGATCCCGGGCCGGGTGTATAAATGGCCGACGACTAATGGAGTTTCTTGGCCTGTGGAAGAGTAAATTGAATAACCTCTCGAACTGTTTGCTAATTATTTGTTAAATACATAGTGATTCAAATGTGTATTTATTAGTGTAGTTATGAGCGCAGAGCAAATATTGTAGGTATACCAAATTATAAATACATAAATAATATAATTAATGATGAGTTTAAAGCTTTTTGCATAATAAATCTTACTTTTGTATTATTCTTGTCATATTTTCCATTAATAATATTTGCCGTTTAATTACATTTTATATTTATAACTAAACGAAAACAATGTTTATAGAATTTTTGTTTTTCTGTCTGACCCTTTTCTTGCCCCATTTAGGGCAAGTTCTACGCCGAACTCAATTATTTTCAAATTACCCGTACTTTCCCCCACTCATCTGTATCTAGACCATTATTTGCCGATTTTTTTTAACCTCTTACAAACCGTTTAAAATGGGTTTCTCAGCTGGACCACGCAGAAACAATGACCGCAATGTATAGTGATTCGCTTTTTTTCGCTTTTCTGCTTTTGTTTTGTTGTTTAAGCAATTTTCTGTCCAAAACAAAGTCTAATTTTGCAAAACTTTCTTTTTTTCAATTGCAAAAAGAGCTCTTATTGTTGTTTTTCCTGTTATTATAGTTAGAGGTCTGTTGGCCTTTGTTTAGCCTTCCCCCAATAATGATGATGATGACAACTAAATGGGGAAAAGTGGAAGCCGGAGGTGGAAGGGGCTACGAACAATGTCAACGAGTCCAAATGAAATTTGCCACGCTTGGTAGCTACCGTAAACGAGATAAAACCAATTAATTTGAATAAATCATTAATTTCAAGGCTGAAAAAATGGCGAAGCAACGATTTTTAAACGCATTATTAGTAATTAAATTAAATCGTAGCGAAATTTTGACATTGAATGAAGAATAATGAAGTTCTGATGTGGGAATTGTCCGGGAATACCATATAAAATGCGTTATACTTTGTTTTATCTTCGGGGTGTAGCTCCTAATAAAAAATCACTTAACGAGCAGCCAACAGAATGCTTTCCATAAGCAATTAAACACTCCATTAAGTTAAAGACCCTGAAACACCCATTAAATACCACAATATAGAGGAAGGGACCAAGTTGCGTCGTCAAACAGAAATGTGATATGGTTATCGATAATGTATTTTCTTTAATCAAATCAAAAACAGAAAATGAACATGTCTTTATTTTTTGTATGTGTGTTTTTTCTGCCTGTCCCCTTTTTATTTGTTCACTGATGAGGTTTTGGAGGGTCATCTGGAGTTCAACTTTAATTGACGGAGACCCCGGAGAGGAGTGTGCCATTGACCAGCTGTCTTACCCACTTCTGTCCATTTCTTGCTGTGTGTGTGGTCAGCTGCGGTTTGAATGACAGCATTTATGCCGCCTCAGGCGGAAATGGAAATACAAACTTTATGGCCACAGTGGGTCGGATTCCCCAAGAACCTCGCATCTACTCCATGGCAAATTTCCAGGCGGCTTTGAGGCTGAACTTCCCGGGAACATCAGCAGCAACTTGGATAAATAAACATTCGTTTTTTCCGCTGACTTTTGGCAAATCCACCACATATTGTTTATGGCGTTACATTTTCGAAATGCTACCGAGAAAAAAAATAAACTCGATTTTTATGTTTATATATTTATGCATTTTGGCCACGCCAGAGAAATCAAGTCTCTTGGCCAAATGTGATGTTTGGAAATGATTTTGAAATTGGCTCTGGCTTATGAATAGTCTTTCGATTATCGATTCACATTCAAATTAATGCAATTTTTCATGACTTTCACATGTGGCTTTGAATGGAATTAATTGGAAGATAAATTGACCGGTTGTTATCCAAGAGATTAAAAGTTCTTCCGCTTTTGGTGTTCTGACACATTGATTTAAATCTGCTGATTATTCGATTGATAATAAATCCAAATAAAGACAAAACGTATTTCTTATATGTGTGAAGCATAATTAATTAAAGTTTATATGTTTAACATTGAATATAAAGAAGTCTAGCACTTGCCTTATAGAAATATTAGAGAACTTAAGCCAAGATAAATCGAATTATGCTGGTTATCATTAAACAACAATCATCTTGAAATGCTAAAGCCTGCTATAAATAACTAAATTAACTACAAATACTTGATTAATATGTTCTCATAGATGATTGGTTCCTGGTTAAGGAGTATCAGAATCCATGGGCTCCCCATTCCCCTATATCGTTCAATTTCAGTTGTAGCTATTTTGCAGTGAACATAAATCAATATTAAATGGATTTTTTATATGATTATCAATCACCATTAAGTTGCGAAAAATAAGTTGAATAGTCGCTGGGCTGCACTAACTAGTTGTGAGATGTTAATCGGAACAGAGGATCTAAGCGCATTTATCATTATTCTAGGGAGGCGTCGACTCAACAGCTACGACCATAAATATTCCTCAAAAACTAATATGCAAGCTATAAAAATGAAGATTTTTTTTTTTAAATTATAGCAAGGCGAATATCGTGCACTGAAAATAATGGCAATAAGAGAAAAGGAAATATATTTAATTAATATTAGTATAGAAGAATATCAAGTTGCTATACTATTTCTTTTGTAAACTAGAACTTTGTTGGGATTTTAGGTCTTAATTCTTTAAATATAAGCAACTTACTATATAAATAATTAGAATATTTTTTGCAGTGCTTTAGATCGGCCCATAAACACTTTATAGAGGGGACAGTGAGCGCCGCCGAGATTTTTATGTGAGCGAGTGCAAGCAGCTTCCGGCGAATCGAGAGTGTGTGCTGGTAACTCTGGACCTGGACCTGGACCTGCGCTGTTTATCTCAATCATCGACGGCCATTCCAAGTCCAGGGGATCCATCCATCCATCCCCTCCCCTGCATGTGCCTTCTCCGAAGACTCCACTCCACTTCGCCGTCTTGCACTCTCTCTTTCTTGGGTCTGGTTCTTCTTGTTGCCTTTAATGAAATTTCTTAATTGAAGCAGCTGGACGTCAGACGCCACTGGTAGACTTGTTCCGAAGGTTGCTCTGCTCTCCGCTGATTTGATCTATATTAATCAAGATCCAGGCCGGCGTCACAAGAATATACACACATTTCATGGAGAGATCACTCAGAAGAAAGCGACGACTGGCTTTGATTAAATTATCTGAGATTTTGCATGGCTCAGCTTATGCAAATTTATTGCGATTTTATTTATCTCAACAACAGGGAATTGGTTTATTTTTGGCTTATTTTGGCAGCCTTCAAAAGTCCCACTAGCAATACTTTCGAATACATACTACTTCCATTTCCATATCGAATTTAAATTGATTTCATTTACCATTTCAATTCCGGCTTTTTGGTATATAAATTGAATTGAAAGCAATTGTTGCGAGCGGACTGATACATAAATTGATTAAAAATGCAATTGGCCACTTTGATTTCGTTTGTGCTTTTAATTTAATTAATTTTCGTTGATGTTTACTCCATTGAATGCAAAATTTCTGGCTGTCTCTGAGGCTTTAATCACTCACTGGGCTCACTTTTAGTGGGCGTATTGAATGCTTAACCTCGGTTAATTTATGTACTGCCGCCCAGTCCCCCGCACTTCCCGTGCTGTTTTTTGACGCTTTGGTGCACCTGTCGCAGCCACCGCAAAACATTGAACAAACATCGCTGATTGGAAGCCATTAGTTTGGGGTCTCATGCGACACACACCATCAGTCGTCGGCCAAACACACAAACGTAATAAATTCAATACGATATGCAATACAATGGCGAATTAGAGCAACTTTTGTTGACGAGGCGTGGCTGGTAACACAATTTTCAGACGCACTGTGTGTGTGTGTGTGTGTGTTGGCGTTGTCTGTAACGCAGGGACGTCATAACAATGGGTACGTCATAACAATTAAATAAAACGAGTAAATAGTAATCGAAACACAGTTGTTAATCGGAAGTTTAGAAGGTCCAGTAATGACATAAATATTTAATTAAATTGAAGGAGTTTTATCGGTGAAGCTTTGAAGTTTTGTACATTATGTGTGCATGAAATTTGGAAGTGAAGTTAAGGTTACTTAACCTTCAAATTATCTAGAATATTATTAACTTAAGGCTTAACTTTAATATATCCTTATTATACAATGTTTTCTCTATAATTTCTATAATATATAGAATATATAAATGCTGTGTTGCCTCATAAATTCTTAACTACCAGAAAAGCTTTGTTTTTGTTGTTTAGTTTTTATATTTTTCCAAAGAAATATTTATATTATCTAAAACAAGTTTAGATGGAACCATTTTGTTACTTAATTAACAGGTATTTCTCCATATATTTTAATTAAGTAGTGGAAATCTATGATGATCATTCATCATGAAAAACCCCAACCATTATATTGAATGCGTAATTTTTGGCAAGAAGATCTAGTTCACAGGGCGTGATATATGGCTGGCAATATCCGCACATTTCGATGTGCTCTCCAGCGAAATAGAGGGGAAAATTGGCGGGGAGAAACAATAGGGAAACATCAACCGTGTGTGTAAATATTTCCCTTGCACGTGACCCCCCTCCCGGCCTGGAACGGAAATGCGAAACTTCCCTTCCGCTGGGCGGCCACAAAACCACTCGCTGTGCAATTATTGCATGCAATTTCCCAGCCACCCCCAACCCAACCCCTGCTGGTGATGGCGGTCCTGTGGGAAAACTGAATGCAATTTCTCTTTGCCCGTCGCGACGGAACAATTTCGGTTCACACAGTCAGAACTTGCACTCATCATTTATTTATGGCTTCTGTCTGCAATTGATAATTTAATTTTGCACAATTATTCGCATTTATTATGCGTCGTCTGCTGATCCTCGGCCACGGGGGAATCTCTCTGCTGGATCAACTTTTATATGGCAGCTCTGTGTGTGTGTCCAGGGACGGAATTTCATTAACTGGGGAATTTGTGTACGATGATTGAACAACAATGTGCATATTGTACCATATCTGCGATTTGTCGTCTGATGAAGGCATTCAATTAGGAATTGCATTCAAAGATTAACTCAATCTCTCAAATGGCACTGGATGTGATAAGAAGTTCAGGGTTAATCTACCCTAAGTCGGATCAAGTTCATTATTAAGAATGCAAATAAAATCTGTCTGGAATGTATTATAGAATTAGTTAAGTGCAGTCTGTTAAGATAGTTGGAATAGATTCCATAGATTAAAATGAGTATATATTTAATATATATATATATATCAATTATACATTTTAAATATATTTAAAGAAAACCTAAAGTACAATGTTGAGTATAAATTGCAATTGTGTGAGTAAGAAATAGAACAAAGTTAGTAGATATGGGAAGAAAAATTTAATATAAAATAGTTATGACTAAAAAAATACCTATATAACTTTAATAAAGCTTAGATTTAGCCATAAAAATACAATATGACAGCACTGGTACATTGTGTACATACTTGGAACACCTCTAGAGAGACTCAATATCTTCCATCTCTTAAATCAGTTGATTTTCAGTTGACAGTTATTAGAGTATCAAGCCAGCTTATCTCTATAAATCTAAATTGATTATAATTTGAATCCCCTCTCAACTTTAAATACCCTTTTCTATTATTAGCTCGTACTCATGCATGGGCATAATAGCTTTAAAGTATTTCCTCTATAAACCATTTACCCACGCCCTTTTTCCCCTGGCAACTGACCAAGTGACCAGTGTCAATGACCAATTTGAATGAGTGATGAAGGAAATACAAGACAAAAAAAGTGGGCGTTGGGGAAAAACTACTCTTCACGCCTCCCACATGAGGGGCACTTGATCGGTCGGAAAGCCATTATGTGAACTTGAGGCTGCATGCACTGCCTTTTGGCCGGCTTCCCATATTTTTGTGTTAACTAGCAGCAATAAATACAAATGAGCCTCTACCCTCCTCCTCGGCCGCTGATTGGCAGCTGCAAAGAGGTTCATTAAAGCGCTAATAACAAGATATGTAACAGTTTCGAACAAAAAAAGCTGCAACAAGAGATGGAAACAGAAATCTTGAAAATAACACGACGCCCAACATGGAAATTAGTGCATGTGTGTGCGTTGCGTGCAGCAGGAAATGGACGCCTACAAAACCCATACACCAAGAGAAAATACTGCCAGATATGAGAGCATTATATGGGAATATGTTTCATTAAAATATATGAATTTACATATATACAACATCATTATATATCAAATTAGTAATACAGAGACTTGAATTTAACTCCAAGTTTACTAACAAGTTTGTATTACTTTTTCGCCTCTGTAATCTTATACAAACACTTAATTGGGGGCGGTGGGCGTGGCCGTTAGTGGTGGCAACTAAACAAGAGCAAATTCCAAGTCTGCCAAGAAACCCAAACGAAGTGCAATTAGATGACATGCGAAGGGGGCACACTCAGCGTGTGTGTGTCCGTTCCGACCTCTCCGTCATTAAATTAATTCTCTGGCAAAACCAACTTCAGCGAACTCAACCACATCGAAGACTTAATAAATTGTTCTGCTCGCCATGGCCAAATGTAGCGTAAAAGCGCACCACAAACACATCAACATCAACATCAACGTCTGGCAACAACAACAAATAAATATAAGCCCAAGTGTTGCATAAATTAATAAATTTTCTTTAAGAGCAGCAAGACCGTACAAATTTCCATATCAGAGACCTAAGCACGAAAACTGCAGTCACAGCGAGAAGGAAATTGCTATAAATTACATACAATGCATCGCCATGCATTTTCATGCCTCAGTTGATTTTCTGAATAACGAAAATACATGCCTCAAATACATAGCCTCCCTGAACTTACTGATCGAATCCGATGAGAAAGAGTTTTTCGACTTATGGGGGAAGAATTCTCTTTGAGTAGGTGGAGAATACTTAAGGAAGTCAAGAAATGTGGTTAAATTAAACATTTATGCTAGGAAAGGTAGTATTGAAAGTTCTGGAATTTAAAAAAAGCATATATATATTTATTTTAAATATAATAGATGAAGGAAAATAATATCACATGATGATATATGTAATATGATATTTTATATATTATTTTCTCACTTTTCATTTCATTCGATTTAAGAAAAATTATTTTAAGATAAAGGTTTCACTTCCCATCTCAAGTTTTAACTGTTCTCTTTATACTTTCTTGACTCCTATCTCTGGTATTTACTTAGTTGATTATCAGACTATTCTAATCTATAAAATCAATTCACTTTCTTGAAATTAACTCCTGGTTTTTATGCAAATTATAAGCAAAATTGAAATTTCCGCTTTCGATATAATATATGAAGAAAAATAAATAAGAACTTACATATGTGGTGATATATTTGTAAAATATAGAGAGATGCGTGAAGACTTAGGTTTTAATGCTATTTTCTCACTTTTCATTTCATTCAATTTAAGGAAAATTATTTTAAAATAAAGGTTCCACTTCCCAACTCAAGTTTCAACTGTTCTATCTATACTTTCTTGACTTCTATCTCTGGTATTTACTTAGCTGATTATCAGACTATTCTAATCTATAAAATCAAATCACTTTCTTGAAATTAACCCCTGTTTTATTTTGCAAGTTATAAGGACAATGTGAATCAAATCCCTCTGATTATCAAACTATTTTAATCTACAAAATCAATTCGCTTTCTTGAAATTAACTCCTGTTTTTTATGCAAATTATAAGGACAATTGAATTGCCGCTTTTGGCCGCCTTCATGTCGCTTCTGTCACGTTTTCTGCCAGCAACAGATGTTTGAGCTGATTGAGCGACTGCCGCCGCCATCATCGTCATCAGCCACATCGGGGCAGCATCGGCAGCATCAGCCACATTCGCTGCACTTTCCGCAGCAGCAACATCATCAGTGCAATGCTGGTCTTTTGGCTGCTGTCGGGCACGCCTTGTCGGCTCATCGCTCAAAAAAAAGGGCCAGAAATAGGGGCTATGGGGGACTAGGAGCCGTGCTACTTGACTTGGAACTTCCACCTTTCCGACCATGCCGGCACCTCAGCCATGAGCATTAATTTGTGCCCGCCAGTCAGACAGTTTACGACTCCCACTGTAAAAATGGCAGACACAAGACTGGGTTTTTTCTATTTTTATACCCTTAAAGGGGGTTGCATAAATTAGGCAAAAATATTAAATATAAGCTTAATTAATGTATGTGTTTTAAAAAAAATTACTAAGCTTTAAAATATGGAAATTAAAATATCTTTAAGGCTTTCGAGGTTTCTTAAAATTAGCTACCTGAATATATGTTAATTAAAAAGTCTCTCAAGCTCAACATTTACTTTTGAAAAAATCGGAAATGAAATATTAATAAAAACTAAAGACACCTTTTTAAATTTTTTTTTATATATATCCAGACAACTTGAAAAAGTGTACTCGCCAATTCGAAATTAGACTTCCTTTCCTGGTTTTTTTCTCTCTTTTTTTTTTGGTCCATTATCGCTGCTGGTGCTTTTCAAAGGCGGACGGTTCGCCGTCGCTCCGAGCCCCCTGGTCCTGCTCCTTTGTCCGTCCAATCAAACACATGTCAAATGCCGCTGATGTTGCCTGTCGCCGCATGTCCGCGTGTCCGCCATTGGGGAGCAGGAACCTGCATCTAATCACGGCTCCGGGCCGCGTTTCACTTTCGCCGCGTCATGTAAATGTGCTCTCACCTGCCCCCCAAGACCGCCCCTGCGACCTGTCGACGACCACGCTTGCCATATAGTTAGTACGTCAGCTTGGTCAACCCAAGCTGTCCACATATGGAGACTCTTTCTGCACCCCAGGGCCTACACACAGAGAAACTGGAGAGAGCTCTTACTCGGAGCTCTTACCAGAAAGTCTATGATGTGTTATTTTGTGGATTTATGATTTAATTTTGCTCTTACAAATAAGTTTTCCCACAGGAAAATAATAATATAAAATATGAATAAAAATATTTGAAGCCATTGTTAATATTTAAAATCAAGCTTTTAAATTTTTGTTGTCAAAAAATCAATTTATTTGAAAATCTAAAATGTATTTATGAATATTTTAAGCCGTGTAAGCTTGTTTTCCATCCATTTGGCGATAGCCGAGTGGGCGCCAAACTAAAGCATTCAGCCATCGACAACGACATCGAGATGTCGAAGTAGTTTTACCTCGATTGTTGTTGTTTATAATGTTGTTGTCTTTTATTTGTATTTTTTTCTTGCTGTTATTGTAGCTGTTGCTATTGTGGGCCATACACATGTAGTTTGGCACCCACACTTGCTGGAGTTGCTTTCCTCTGGCCGTTGGGTCTTCCTTTTGGCCATTTTTTGTGCAACTTCCAATGGCAAAGCACTCAGCGTCCTCCACCAAGTTGGTCAGTGTTCACTGTACAGTGGGCAGGAAGTAGGCGAAAAGGCAGGTTGGGTTTGGGCGGTTAATGGTTGTTAAACTTAAAGGTTAATGTTATTCCAAGTTTAAGAGGAATGATTGAAGTAAAACGATTTATTTAAATTTGATTTAAAGTGTAAGATAACATTGTAAGATAATATAGATATATAAAAGCTCACATTAATTTATACTCCAGAAAGATGGAATAAATCTTAGTAGCCACTAAACCTATTTAATAATATAAGATTAAATAATTTTGTGCGTTTAAAAGATTGCTTCTGACTTCTACCTGCTGTTAACAAGCTAATATTACGTAATGCTTATGGTGATCTAATGACCTCACCTGTGGCTAAGCACGGCTAGGTAACTCAGTTAATTAGGGACTCCTCCAATTATGAACCCAAGCGGATGGCTCTAATTTAATTTGTGTTGAGTTTCATTAATGTCAATTAGCTTTCCCCTTCTTTTCGCCTTTTTTTGACGAACTCTGCTTCTGTATTTTGTATATATAAATAAACCAAATTCAATTTAAGGCAGATTTTCAACAAGTCAGCGCCCACAGTGAAGCACACAAGGCCCGAGGCAACAATGTTATTAAAAGTCAATATTTTTCAGCTGCAATGAAGTTAAATGACGGAAATTCAGTTATTAAAATAAAATTGAGCGGCAGCCCAGATGATAGATGAGTTTTTAAGGAAGCGAAGTCACAAATTAAACTGGTAGATAGGGTATAAATAAAATATATCCACATGAGTATACAATATTTAAGTGCTCTTTTAAAGCAACTGACTAACAAATTAACTGTCTGCTGGCCTCGCTTGGGAGAGCAGGAAACGGATATGTTTTCGTTTTGTTGTTTTAGTCCTGGCACGGACACGGGTATCCTTGTGCCCTGAGATAAAATCCGGTTCAGGACCACTGGACACGTTGACTGGAAAATGAATTAACATTTTGCATGTTAGCAGAAATAAAATAAACGACGAGGATGGAGAGTTAAAACTGCTGAAATGGAATACGGTTTTTGGCCAGGATAAGGGCACAAGCTCTCAGCTCCTCTGTCCTTCCGTTTATTTTGGCCGAAACGTTTTAGCTTCTCCGTTTTTACTCCATTACTTTTTCTCGCTTTTGTTATTTTGCGGCTGCATTTTGCGGTTTTGGCCCGAGTAGAACCGAAACAGAAGCCCATAAAACATTTGCAGGCAGCGGCGGCAGCAGCCTCGTTTGCATTTTTTATGCAGCCCAGAAGGAGCCAGGTTAACGCCTTTTTGGCTTTAATGGTGCAACTTTAGTGCTTAAGTGGTATAAATTGCAGTTGCAGTTGCACACACAGTTCGCCATGGATAGTTCAGTTCAGTTCAGTTCAGTTCAGTTCAGTTCGGTTCAGTTCGGCAGAGATGCATATCGATGGAGCCAGAGAATCACATGGAGTACTTGGCCTCGGGGACTCCCAGTTCGCTCGGTTCTATTGAAATCGCGTTTTGTCTACCTCGTTCCAGGGTAATTTATAACTTTGCAAAAGCAACCTGTCCAGGTGCAGGACCGGCCGCCTTGGATTGGCTTAGAGGATAAGGAAATATGTAAATTTTAAGCACTTGAGGTTCATCTTAAATAAAGTTGAAGGTAATTGAGTAATACAGTTGTGGGCTTAAGAACTTTAATAGGAAGTTTTAAGGGAGTTTTTAAACTAGTTAAGGAAGCTTAAGAAGGAAGGAGGAGAGGTTGGGAGAGGGACATGTCCGATGGAGTTATTATAGAATATATTTAGCCCATTTGTAGTCAGAAAATAAGCTTTATAATGAACATTATAGTAACTAACTTTAAAATAAACTTAAAATAGCTGCCCAAGTCTTAGTTTTTTATCTTTTCTCACCATTTTAATGCTGGTTTCATGTTTAACAAATAACCAACCATATCCAATCGTAACCTCCTTGCTACAAGGCCCCATCTTCAGACTATAAAACCCCTTCGTTTTAGTTAAATTCCTGAAGTGGTTTCCCACATAACACCGCCATCCGAAAGCTATGAAAATAAATGTGAGCAAATCCATCAAAATTAAAACACCAAAGTGCTACAAATCGTAAATCAAAAGATACTCGAAAGGGGAGTGGAAAAAGAGGGAAAGCCCTCACTAAATGTGAAATGGGAAAGCGTAATTATTATTAATTTGTCAAGTATGTAAAACAGATGCCCGGGCGGGAATGAAAAAGAAAAACTCCAAATAAGGGAGAGAAAAGCGAGCAGATGCAGATGCGGGCTAATGCATATTTGTATTTATTTTTTGTGCCGTGCCACGTGCCGCATTTCCATGGAAGGCCCTCCGACCGAATCGGAGCAAATCGGGCTGAGAAGAACCTCGAATACAAATCGGAAAATGGGAAATGAAATTAAAACAAGTGCCCAGACTCCGCGCCCGACTTTTGTATATAAAAATATCCGCTCAGTGGAGCGCAGTGCTCCCTCCATAAGCTCCTCTATTTTTATATATCCACCAATGCCTCCCTCTCCTCCATTAAATGCATTTTGTGCACATTTCGAAATCGTGGCACATTTACATTTTTTCGTTGATTTCTTGGTTTTCGGTGGTTGGCTGTGGTTTTCTTTTTGGCTTACTTCAGCGTTTTCTGCCGTATCCAACTTTTCTTGTTCGATTTTTGCTTTTCGCCATGAGTAGACAATTTTTCCTTGACTGTTTCCTGAATGGAATGAAAATCAAATGCAATTGGGAACACCACGAAAAATAGACTTTATTTTTTCAATTGGCAACCGTTCAGTTTTGATTTGGGTTTCTTTTATATCTTTTGAAGTTTATTCCGCCTGGAGTAAAGATCACATGCTGAGGACTCACTAGATTATCTGATGTAATGGACTGTAATCTGACATCGGTTTCGTCTAGTTATGGGACTTAATTGTACATTTCTTAGTCCAGTTTGATTGGGGATTTGAACTCCCGTAGTGGAGATGATGAATTGACATCTTGGATATATAAATTTACCTCTTAAAGCTCCTTAATTTGCTTTAATTTCCTAGATTAGATTTAACTTCGAGGTATATATATTAACAAATGTTTCCTTCACACATGTTATCCCCGATTTAAGCCTAGCTTGTGTGAAGCATAAATTTGCCTCGTTAAAAAGCCTGGAAGCAATTTGAAGTTAAGGCCTAGTAAGGTCTTAGCCACAATCGGTGTCATTGTCCTTGTGCATGGCGTATGGTGGCGTGTTGCAGGCTCTGCCCCCCTTAACCCATGCAGCCCCACCTCACTCGCCTTTGTTTTCCTCTGTGGCTCCCTTTTGGCGCAGGGTAAAAAGTATATTTTTAGCACAAAACGTAAATAAATTTGCATACACATGGAGTCGCGGGCAGAGCAATTGCCACGGGAGGAGGACACCCCAGAGGTTAGAGGAGAGTCACAAGGGCAAGGAGTGCGTCCTGGCATTAAAGGATTACAAAAGGCAGCAGCAGTAGCAGGAGGAGGAGGAGGTGCAGCAGCAGTTGCCACAATAATCCTGTTAGTTTATTTTGCACCACAGAGCGTACAATGTCAAGTGCGGAGTCAGGACCTGCCGGGGCGGGTTGAATCCTTCCCTGACAGACAATCCTAGACAATGCTGACTGCAGTGAGGTGTCGGGATGGAAAGAAGTCCTAATGAAGCCGTACGAATGCCCAGGCCGCACATTACGTGTCCAACTAAGTGATGCCTGGGGGGTTCCTCTGTCATGCTACAAAATGTCCCTCAAATATTCAAGTCATTTAAAATTGAATGAAACACTTTTCGGGGCGGCACGAGGAACTGCAGGCAATTTCCATGAATTTTCCGACAGGCCGAACTGGGAAAATGGAAGCAAAGTGTCATCCTCTCAAACACATCCTGTTCACTTCACAATATGCATGCATATATCCCCTGACCATTAATCTTGGGGCATTGTTCTAGCTCCGGCTAGTGTCATAGTTATAAATAATGCAGCAGTTGAGGTAGAAATCGAGATGGCATAAGGGGATAAGGTAGGACTTACACTTGGGATAAATTCTGTACAGAATTATAGTACAATTTAAGTGATTAAACAGTTGAATTTATATTAATAAAATAGCATCCAGGATCATAATTAACAAGAAACAATTGAATCTATAAAAATCTGAGGCGTGGCAGGAACATTTTATAAGTCTTCATAAATATGAATTTATTTCGAGTGTTAAATACCGAGTTGCCCAAATTGTAAACCACTCCCTACTGTATTTTTTCGAGTGCTTCAATAGAGCGCACTTGAAAATCGATGGCCAAGGCCCGTGCATATCGAGTGTCTACTCCAGGCCACTCCGCCCGGCTCGGCGGCGGCTCCTCGCCATTCCATTTCGATTCGAGACGAGTGCAAAAAAATGCAACCAAGCGTAAAATCAAATAAAACGTCAACCCGAAATGGACACGAGTGGGAGGAAGGGCCGGGCCGTGCCGAGGATGAGGAACCACCACCGCCACTCCGGCCAGAGAACCCACCACGTTGATGGCCCAGACCCGCCGCCGGCTACTGACGATGTTCAAGTGTCAATTGGGTTTACTTACAGGCCACTTTGTCGACGGCACACTGTACCCTGTGTGGACCTGGACCCTTCCAAAACATATATTCCTCCTATATGTATATATATATACCCGTTTATATGCCGGCACATCAATGTAAATGCCGCCTTCCAGGGGCTTTGTTGTAGAACTCCTCCTCGTAGTTTGTGTAATTGGATAAGCTGAAATCGCCATAAATGATGAATTGTGATTTGCCGGAGATTGCGGTGGAAGTTATAGTAACTGAATACGCAATAGATTCTCTGCGGTTGGCAATGGAATTGGAGGGAGTTTAAACGAAGGCTAAGAGTTGCTTGTCTGTTCGATTTAGAAGAGCTTACAGGGCCTTGTTTGACCACAATAATATATATTTAGAACACTAAATCACAGCATGTTCTTGTCTGATTTAAAAAATGCTCATTTAATTTGTAGTTTTAAGAAAGAGTGGCTGAATTAAGACGAGTAAGTGAGGTAAATACTTCTATGAGTTACCTTTGGTAAACCTTAAGTAAGTTGATCTTCTTATAATATCATCTTCGAACTTTCTAGTAAATTATATTGTTCCTTAAAAAAGTGTTGCACATCTCACATTTTAAACTCTAAAGATACTATTTAGTTAGATGTTTTTCAAAGAAAGCCCAAAATAGATCACAATTTCATATTTTCCTAATTCAAATTAGTTTAAAAATATTATTTCCACTATGAAAGATCATATTTTTCTAGATAATATTAATATATATCCCCCTTGGTAAAGTTATTTCCAAGAATATAGATCAGAAACTAATTATGATAAGGCAACCGTTTAGTTTTCATTTTGTTTATTTTTATATTGTTTGAAAGTTCTCATTCATTTAGTTGTTCTTCGAATAAAGCCAAAAATACATCATACTTTCATATTTATATATTTTTAATAAGTTTGAAAATAATATTTTGACTATGAAAGATCATATTTTCTTAGATAATATTAATATGATATAGATGTTTTCCAAGAATATATATGAAAACCATTAAAAATAACTTCATCTAGCCATTATGATACGGGCTCTTAAATTGTTTTCATTACAAACCAAGGAACTGGCCATATGACTTCGCCCACAATCACTTTTCCCGCTCCGGAAATTCGAAAGAAAACAATTTCCAATGCACTTAAAATATTTTTGTGGGCAAAGCGTTTTGTTTAGACAAAAGTCGAGTGTTGCTCAAGTGCGAACTGCAGCATTTGCTCCCGCTCCCCGAGATCGATTCCTCCAAACTCCAAACTCCAAACTACAAAATCCAAACTCCAAATCCGAACTAGAGCGACTGAGATTGCGGGCGGAGGAGCAAAGTGCAGGGCCACTTAATAGACTGTGGAAATGTGTGCAGCCAAGTGCAGGGCGATTAGAGAACTGGGTCAATTGCACACTCCGAAGGGAACCGAAAAATTATGTTTATGTTTTCCTCAAAAGAAAGAATCAAAGCGATTGCCCAGGTAGGCAGTAGTTCCAGCACTCAACACGAGAGAATTGTTTACCGAAAAGTAAGAACCGTCAAGAATGCGTTAACCCAATTTCCAAGGCTCCACAAAAAATAATGGAAATAAAACTCCAATGTATCCATAACATTCTAATGCATTTTATTTTTGTTCTTTTTCGTTGCAGGTATGTATGTGCATTGCGGTGTGGGTGTGTGCCGTGCCCCTTTGGCTTTGACTCCGTCGAAATTTGCATAGCAAAGCGGCCAAAATGTCAACAACTCTATCAGCCCGAAAGATACCAGGTCTGACTCTCTTTTGGTAGCAAACTTCAAAAGCTGCCAACGTCAGCCTCAACGCAAATTGGCAACACAAATCTGTCAACGGCCCAGGAGATGGCCAAGTGACCAGGCAAACAACCAAACACATTTTGCACAGAGAAAAATATCTAAGCTAATTGCAAAAGTAACTTATTTGAGTAAGAAATACCCCAGACAGTTTTATGGTTTTGTCAGTCAATCTTCAAAAACGTGTTTATTATTTGAAATGAATGATAGTTTTTGTTATATTATAGCTCATCTTAAGAGAGGCTTCGTCTTTATTTAGTAATTAATTTAATCAGTAGATTTTGTTTCCGTGCAGCCACTCGGGCCGGCTCACCTGTTGTGCTGGCCAAGTCGGGCCTGGCACTTAACAAGTTTTCAATTTGTAAACGCGCGTGCTTTGAATACTCCCCGAGAAGGAGGAGTTGAGTTGGAGTTGAAGAAGGCAGACAATTGAGCCAAGATTGAATAAGTTAGTGAGTCGAAACAGAGGGGTGAGGTGGGGCGGCCAATTGGGTTCCAAGTCCAAAACGGCACGCGTGCCCCGGGAGAGGAAAAACCAGGGTCCGAACCCGATACCAAGACCAGGCCAATATCCAATCACACAAAAGCTGCAGTTTTTCATTACGAAAAAGTTGACTGACGGAGTATTTAGTTGATAGCCGTTGGCTCTATTATAAAATTATATTGAAATTGCAAAAAATGACTCCAAAGGAAACAGATTAACAAAGTTAAAATGCTATGTTTAAAGCCTTATTATATTTTTATATTAATCTATAGTATTCTATTATTTTACATAAAATTCATATGAACCTTGTATAACTACTCCCATCAAAACTAAATAACTTTGGAGAAGAGATCTACTTAAAATTCTAGGTTGTTGCCAGGCATAGACTTAGTTTTGCATTTTTATCGTAAAACATCACGGTCAGGTGATTAAGTCGTTAACAAAGCATTGATTATTTGAATGGTTTACGAGGGTATTACAACACGGATCTCGTTGGGGTTTATTGTCTGTATATATATAGCGTACCACGAGTTACTTAACTTGTGTCTAGTAATAGACCATTTTACGGGTTAATTAATCGTCAGAGGTGATGGCATTATTTTCAATTTAGTTTCAATTAGTGTCTTAGCTTGCAAGTTTAGTCTTCTTTTTGTGTCTGGTAATAGAGCATTTTATGGGTTAGTTAATCGGCAGAGATGATTGGGGTATTTTCAATTTAGTTCCAATTAGTTTATAGTAGAAGCACTCCTTAAACATTGTGCTGGAGGAATATTGAGGTATAATAATTACCAATATTTAGTTTTTTTAGTATTACCTACAGCTTTGGCTTTTTGCAAAACTAATCACAATTTGTAAACATTTTTATTTCCATCGTTTCGCTAAATGGATAACAATCAGAGATAGTTATCATTCAATTAAAATAAATCGGCAATCAGAAATTTGCATCTCGGCGGCTTTCCGCTGCTCCCAAAGCAATTTAAGCCAACAGCCTCTGCAAATTGCTTTACAAAGCTTGAAAGCCGAAAACAGAAGTCAATCTGAATGCTTTCAAAATGGTTTCATTATAATGGCTAAGATATCCGCCGTTCTGAATTGGCCACCAAAGTCAAAAACCTTTGCAAACAATCGCCGTTCATTTTCCTGCGTTTTTTCCCCTTCTGTTGCCATTGTTTTGTTGTCTCGATGATTACCATGACTTTGTTATTGTGCTGCCATTTTATTTTGAACATATATTTATGATTTTTTGTTGCTTCCCCTACCTCCTCTATTTGATAATGATTCTTATTGTTATTATTATTTTGCATTGTGGTTTCAGGTTCGCTTTGCACGTGTTTCCAGTAAGAATGGAAATGGAAATGACCGTAGAACATTAAAGAAATAATGGAGATTGTGGTGGGGGGACAGGATATAGCAAATAGTTCAAATTAGTAGTGCTTTGACTCAAAGAAAACTGTCAAGTATTTGTTATGGGAATAAGCCAAGATATTACTAAAAATGCCCAAATGAATTCCGAATTGCCAAGCTTTTTTCCTCTACCATATAATGATTCGGCAATTAAACCATCAGACAGAATCCGCGACCATATCTAATAACTATATCAAAATGTTAGTTGTTCGGCTTGTAAAATCGGAATTACAAATTGAACAAGCCAATTGTCAAATTGGCTTATAACATTTACACGCATTCGCATTGCAATGGATCGCATTGCATTGGAAATTGGAAATTGTTAAATAACAAATTTGCTTTTGACCATTTGCGGCTGGCCTAAGTCGACATAAACAACTGAGCACGTTAATAAATCATTTCTGACCAATTCGAGACACCCTTTCGGCCAACTCGGCCCGCCATTGGGGTGGCTGATGACTGCTAACGCATTTGGTCAAAACCAATTCATCAATTGCCAAAAGTCTTGGCAAGAGCCAGTAAACCCAATCCAGGCAAAGCAACCAAGCCCACCAAATATGTCAAAATGCAGGTGGCAAAATTAGACAGAAAAACACAACAAGCCACCAAAAAATTATAAATATTCGATTTTTTCCTCGCCATTGCGCAAAGTTCATAAGAAAAAACCAAGATAATAAAAACAAAAAATATATATTGACAACCTGGCAGTTTTTGATTTTTCGCTTATGCGAGTAGATTTATTTATTTTTTATATTATTTACACTGCGCCTCCAACTTAATGTTTATATTGCTGATCACCGCAAAATAATTGAAAGGAAAAAATAAGCTGAAAGCAAAACAAATACACAAATAAAACCGGCGCCACGGAGTCTTGCCAAAAATTGTGTTGGCCAAATACTGAAAAAAGATAAACAAGTAGATATTTTTCCTAATGGAAGGTTAAGGCAATCGATACTCAGTATATTTATATTTAATAAATTATAATGCTTAAAGGTACGTTTCCATAAAATCACTGGAAATTATTATCTTAGATGTGTAGGTTTATTTGAGAAATTATTATACTTAAACATAATAAATACAACTCTACTCGACTTTATCAGAACTGAGTTTAGAGCCTTATAATTACGCTTAATTTTCTATCCAACACAGTAGTATATTAGACTGAAAGCTACTTTTATTAGTAAGATTTTTATATTTTTCCCAGAAACCTAACCTATCAAGTTCTACTAAAAGCCCTATATACTCTCTCACCCTTCGACTGCAGGGTATTAATAATATTACCGAATCTCTGCAGTTTCTGGACTCTCGAGAAGCAAACAGCCAAATACAAGCTTCATAAGCCAAAACTCGATTTATATTTATTACTAGAAGCATATGAGTAGTCAGTGTCCCAAAACCGGAGCCACAATCTTTGCAAATGGCAAAACAAAGCGTAAAACAAAGCCACGAATTATAGAAAATCAAATTTATCTTCATTATGGCTCTAATGAATGGGGCAAATGACATCATCATCATCCCCATCCTCATTCCCCTGGAGAGTCGAGAGTGTGGCTTGTAAATATTTGTGACGCCTTTTATTCAGGTGCAACGATGCAGAACATTTTCGCTGGCCACCTCCGCGCCAAACGTGTGATTCGAATAATTGCTTTGCAATTTGCCGCCTCGGGCCTTATAAATATCGCGGCAAACGAAAAAACTAAATAATATTATTACGCTACGCTCTTGGCATACAAAAGCGGCTTTTTTATTATTATTTACTGGCCACGTTATCTTTGGGGCATTATATTACATACGACACACACCGCCGATCTGTGTGTAAGATGTCAGGTGTGGCTGGAGCAATTTCTGATATATCAATTCACATTCTGAGTTACGAGAGGTGCTGAGTTCTGCGGGGATGGCAGGTATTGTTTACCTCGGAATTTATGAATTCCAGTTGAAAGTTGGCGCATAATGGGTTTTCAAATCACGTATGCCGTCAGCTACTGAAAAAAAGAGTTTATATTATGAGATTTATGGATCGCAAAACCTAAATTTAATTACATAATTTACAGAAGATGATTTAATCTTTTTTTGCTATGCAAATATTCAAGTGTGAGATAAATATATTCAATGGAAAATTGAGTATAGTTGTTGGCAAATAATATTTATAACCAAAACTTTCACTAACAATACCTCGAATGTGATGAAAGCCACTTACTCTCCCATAACCCCTAACCTTTTTGAAGACTGAGGGCTCGTCCTCACTTAACTGGCAATAACTTATGATGACCCATTGAAATCCCAAAGCGAAACTGGCGGCGCCTTAAATTCCCCACGAATTATTGTAATTTGTGAAGGGCATAGCTAGTAAAATAAACCAAAATATTTGACACTTTTTATGGAAGACCGTCAGAAAACTCAAAATAAAAGAGAAAGAAACCCTTTATTTTGTGTGCAACCTAAAACTAGTCAATCCTGTTCGATGCGATTATTTAATGGGGCCTACGTGATTTCCTGGGAATCAGCCAGAAACATCTGTCATATAATTTGCCTAAGTCCGGGCTAATGAATCGTCATTTGGTTCAGCCTTTAAGCACGCTTTCAGATAGGATGAAAAAATAAAAAAGAATCTTTTTTAACACATAACAAAACACCTCATAAATTTTATGAGCCCGGACCCTCTACTCATTAGCACGAGAGGCAGCGAAAAAATAAAATAATATCAGAATCAAAATCAACTCCAAATCCAAATCCCTCCAGAGCCAAACCCAGAGACCAAGAGCCAAACTTTTACAACTTCTTTTTAGCTTTTTGCCTTTCCGTGGATTTTATTTCAATTTCATTTGAATGCCTCGACCCGCCGCCATACGAGAAGTTCTCTGAGCCGCTCCGACTCTCTGATTTTATTTTTTATTACTTTTTTATTCTGACGTTATATGGCAAAACGTGCCGCTGCCTGAACACAGTGTTCTTTTACTTTTGTTCTTGTTATTTGGGTTTCCAATTTTAAATCACTTTTGGCCATCGCACACCGCCTGTCTGACAACTAACACAACGCCAGTGGCCGGCGGCCTGCCACAGAACTTCACCCACATAAGTAATTCCCAGTTGTTTTTATGTTTTTCGCCTTTATGTTGCTGATTTTCAAGTTGTTTTTGGACTTAAAAAGATTGTGTAGAAGGCTGGTTGACCAAGTCACGAAGCTGGTAACTCTTAGAGATTTATTTAGGGAATGAATTAAAAATGAGTCCTTAAAATATAATATTTAAATATTAATAAAGTTATATTTCAAGGGTAGAAGAAGTTGTAAATATAAAAAAATTCATTGAATACATACTAGCAAAGAATATAATATTTAAATACTATACTCAATATAATATTTCAATATTATATTCTTTACTATTATGTATTCAATGAATTTTTATATAGTTACAACTTCTTCTACCCCTGAAATAGAATTTTTTCAGAGGTTTTCAGACTGTAATATTTCCAAAGACCTAAGATTTCGCATCTCCTGACTCTATTTCTTATTTATTTAACTTAACTTAAAGACGTTGCGTTATTACCTCTACTCCCTGGCAAAGACACGAAAGGAAGGTACATATTTGTGGCAGCGCTCCTTCCTCAACTTCTCAGTCCCAAGATGTTCGCATAAGATATAGTGTGTATAGGGTATAGACAATTGTAAATAAGGTAAGCAGTCGGTGGAGCTGAACACAGTAGCTGTCGTATTTGCGTGCAGATCAGGTTGAGTTTGTGCCTTGAGTGCCCCTGCCCCTGCCCCTGCCCCTGCCCCTGCCCCTGCCCCTGCCCCTGCCCCTGCCCCGTGCCCGTGTCTGCGCCTTCGCCCGCTGAGATTAAAAACGCTTAAATATTTATTAAATGTGGGAGCGTGCAAAAGACAAGTTTGTGAGTCAGCCTAGAATGGCTGGCATACATACAGACATGTGCTCGTATCCGAGTGCTAAACGAATGCTAAATATTTGCATTGATTTATTTGGTGCATTAGACTTTGGCACTAAGTGGTATTATAAATATTTGGAACAAGTCTCCCTTCGCTATCGAGTGTGTACAATTTATTGTATTCTGTATGCTTTCCGGCTCAACCAGTAGCTGGCTATGAGATGTTAATCTGCAGTGTCATTAATTCAGATTCGCTTGATTTTATGCATATATGCTGAGTGACATATAAATTCTTGATGTTTTCCTCTACTATAAGCCGCAATAACCGCACCGGAAATGCGATATCCAACGAATGCCGAGAGGCTCTCTCCTCAAGGCCTGACTTTGGGGTTAACTTTCTCGAGACAGACCGCACAAATTGTGAGCCAAGACTTCAGACTTTCAGTGCACTATAAGAAATAATAGTGGAATGATCAGATAATATACTATTAATTTATTGTAAAAAATGCTATGGATATGAACTTAAAAAGGTCTAACAATTTATTTAAAATCAACATGAGGTTTTTATTTATATAGCTTAAACCTTGACCTTAGAGAAAACAATGGGTATGCTCAGATTTTGATATAATTACTTCAGCAACCCATTTATTAAGGGAAATTCTTTCTTAATAAATACAAATTTAAGTTTTTTTTACTTACAACTAATTATAGATTTTGTTTTGTGTAGGGGATGTCGCTTACAGACACACAGTCATCATATTGACAAGCGTGATGCCTGCAAGCATTCACCTATCCATCTATCTCCTATGTGTAATTGCTGCAATGGGAGCAGCCAGCTCGAGATACATTTGTATCTCGAACTGCTGAAAGCCTTTCAGCGTCCACCAGGATGTGTGCGCCGGGGCCAACAAACAAGACGTTGACTTGACGTCAGTACAGTCGTCTCTCAAGCAGCCTGATTTTTTAATTATTTATGCCTAAGACACGTTAATGATTTTCCAAGGAATCGCCACAACTGGTTTTGTCGTCTCCCCAGCTGCATCTCTCGCATCTTTCCTCCTTAGACAGACGGCCTCTTCCGACTAAAGTTAGTTAGTCGCCGGTAATTGGTTGCAGTTTGATTTCGCCTCAACTAGACTCGACTCGGCTCAATAGTTGACCCGCAAACCGAGTGACAACTTGAAATGAGGAGAATCGGACAGGCTTTTTCACTCACTTTGTCACAATCGCTTGACAAGTGTTCCGAGGTTCGTGATTGAATCGCCGGAATTTCTGAACTGGCTAAAAGTGAGATGGATATTTGAACTGAAAGCTTGTGAGAGATTGTGGCCATTAAGATGTTTGGGATTCAGGTGGGGAAATTAGGATATGCTGGCCAGAAAAGTGTGATATAAAAATAAGTCAAATAAGTCAGTTTTGAGATCAGAGAAATCTCTGTATACTCGTGACAATGGAATTTTCTAACT
This sequence comes from Drosophila pectinifera, assembly GCA_008042775.1. Lineage (NCBI taxonomy): Eukaryota > Metazoa > Arthropoda > Insecta > Diptera > Drosophilidae > Drosophila > Drosophila pectinifera. Next base: position 72,069 of record VNKC01004231.1, on the reverse strand, counting down.
TGAAATCGGCTTACATTAGTTAAGCTCTCATAAATCCCCTGGCTGATTTATATAATGGCAGCTCACAGCTAATTGAACAATGGAATTCTAATGAAAATTTGCCAAGTGATTGAAGTAAGCCTTCGTTTGTAATGTGCAAACAGCACAAATAAAAAATCAATACAGCTGAGACTCATTTAGACTTGGAACGTGTAACGACGCCTTTGTCTGCGAGTATATATATATGTATATATGCATAAATCAGCCGATATATGAACTTGCTTGTAACATGCACTTGTGGTGTGCACTCGATATTCAATGGAAACGATGCATCAAAGTCACATTCGGAGGAGACACTCGTCATGATGTCGGTTTTTATTTTAACCTTCAATTGGGTGGCAGTCGTCTTACAACACACGATTTTCCACACTCGCACACTCGCACACTCGCACACTCGCACACTCGCACACTCGAGGCACTCGCTCGGAGATGGTGGCATGACAATTGAATTGCAATTAAGCGGCCAAGTGCAATTAACCGAAAACAATTACCGAGTCACCAAAGTCAGGCCCAAATGTTGCCGCCAAAGCCATCATAATTGGTGTCCCAGTAAACGTTTCTCTTTGGATTTGGTTTCGCTTTATATTTACTCTGAGTTAGGGGTCGAGACGTTAAGAATACTTTTAGTATTTGTAATTTTTGAGCGCAATTAAACTCGTATTATAAGCACTCAATTGATTGTAAACAAGAGCAGAATGTTGATTTCTGATACATATCCTGAAATAATAATGGTACTTCAAAGGGAGAATTTGCATAAAGTATTTATTGCAATGAAATATATAATATTCTCAAAGAACTTATTATTATATTGACATCATTCTTTATTTAAAAATATTTGCTGACTAATAAGATCATTATTTATTATAGTTATCCATTTTATACATTTATTTGATTAAACTCAAGTTAGAGTGTCTTAGACTTGACTATGCTTTAGTTAACCTACTTCGCCTTTTTCCGCTGTTTGTTTTTCTTTTTCTAAACACAAATCGTGTGCAACTTTTGGCGGCACTTTGCGGTTGATTTAATTACAATCAGTAGCTCACTCACACAGGGGAAAACTTGAACCCGGGATCAATGGAACTGTGTCTATAGTACGAACTATATGTTTAGACTCGCTATGTTTTCCCCATTCTACATATCCCAGGCCTTCGCACGTTCCAGTTTGTCCGTACAACTGCAACTGAGAAAATAAACTATTTTAAAGAAGGGAAAAAAATAAAAATTAGCCTACACAATGCAATTAGTGGGGAAATTTGCTTTTAATGGCATGATGGCACTCCGACTGAAGGGAGAGATGAGGAGAATTCGCTTTTTGAGGTTGAGCGCGTAAATTGCGTAGAAATCGTTGAACGAGGGAACGGCGAACGGAACTTAGCTCAGAAGTGGGTTAAGAATTGTCATAATTGTTTTTTTTCTCCACATTCTTAGCTTGTTTTTTATACTTTTCTGCTTTTTCGCAATAGAGATATTGCAATTGTAAAGCTTCCACTTAGGGAATGCATTCATTACAGAGAAAGGGGAGCGAGATAATTGCGTGAGAAGTCAGGCTAAGTGAGTGCAACATGATTTCTTTATAACCATCGGTAAGAAGAATGGGCCTGTTAGAAATGATGACAAGAACGTCATTAGCGGCTTTTTATTAACACGGTGGTTATATTATTTAATCCAAACTGAATTTTATTATATTAATAAATTAAAGAGCAAGTAAGACTCAATTATGACTGTTTTTGATTACTTCATTTCTATTTTTTGATTACAAAAATACTTTCCTACTCTTTGTTATATATATTAATATTATTTTGGCTAAGATTAGAGTTTGTATATATTACAAATTACAAACTGAATTGTATTATATTAATAAATTAAAGAGCAAGTAAGACATTCAATTATGATTTTTTTGATTAAATAAATTTGGCAAGCCCCATTCTTTAATAATCCAGCCATTTACCCTCGTTAGACAGCAGCAGACGGCCAACGCTTCGGGCCATATGGAAATCTCCCCAATTGCCGGGATAAACCTCCAGCTCCGATTGCGAAATGGAACCCAATTCGACTCGACTCGACTCGTGCTATTGACAGCTGACATTACAACAAGTGTTTTGTGTCCTGGGCTCCCTGCCTGTGTGTTTGTCCCTGTAATTGCTTTGCTTTGTAGGGCCAGGGGTTCCAAAAGGGGTTGGTTTTGAGGGCACAAAAGGGGGTGACGGCATCTCACACACTCTCCATCACGGAAGGCCATATGGCAGGTGCCTTCACTGCTCTTCTGCTCAGCTCCGAAGGCAAATAATGCTTTTTTCATTACGATTTTGAAGGAAATTTGATACTCCCCCAACATGCTCTTGCCTTCTAGTCACTCCCCTTGCGCTAAAAAAAAGATGTATAGGGTTAAAAGTGAAGAGAGAGTTAAGGAACACAGCAAGTTAATTGGTTAATATTTTTATATATATTTTTTAGAGGTAATTCTTAAGTATATTTATGCCGGAAAAGTGAAGAGAGAGTTAAGCAACACAGCAAGTTAATTGGTTAATATTTTTCTATATATTTTTCAGAGGTAATTCTTAAGTATACTTATGCCCGAACTTATCAAATAAATTTCAAGTATATAACTATTTTATTCGAATTTTTTTAAGTCCAAGTTCCAAAGTTAAGTGTAATATTTCTCCCAGTGTACAATCTGCAACCCCTGGATGGTTTTAGCAAGCCATTCTGCACACTCAGCGACCTGCACTTCCATCCCCTTTATTTTTTTGGCTGCCACATTAAAGTTTGGGCACATTTTGTTGCAAATTCTAGTCAAAAATGCGAAATTTGTCGTCTGCAGCTGTTGGCCTGTGCCGGCCGTCCTTCCGACTTTCCCCCTTTTCCCGGCTTTTCCCCCGTCAAATGCATTCGCTTCAGTGCATTTGCGTCCCAGTCAAATTTCATTCCGACTAAACCCACGCCACGAAAAGGATGTCCTCGCAATAAAAGCGAAGAGCTTATGGGACAGTTGTCTTATTTCTTATTTATTTTTTATTTCTGGCTCGTTTCTGCATAAATTCAATTCGGCTTAATGGCTGGCTGGCCCAGTTCTTTGGACTTGAAATTCGATTGAAAACATAAAATGCCAGCACAAAATAAATACGACGTATAGCAGTTTGTGTTGAGCTCAACAAAAATGCTTATATTTTCTTCGATTTTTATATAAAATTGTGTGGCCTAAGCAGTATTTGGTTGTAAACATTAATTTGGTTATTAAAGCGGTTACCGGAAGTGGTTTAACATTACACTTATGATATCTATGCATGAACAGAAAGGGAAATGGTTTAAAAAAGGTTTAAAACTTCTGAATTTAATTGAAATCCCTTTCAAAAGCTCCGCTTACCGCAAGTTATTAAGGGAAAAATCATTAATATCAAAACGGAAACCTATAAGTTACAGATTTCAATTTAAAGTGTGTTAAATGGGCGGGATTATTTAGTTAATTACAGGTTCGATTTTTTAAATGTGGCATTAAAATGTTTTCAAATTCAAGTTTGTTTCCTTTCAAAATGACGCAGACAATGTTACAGTCATCAGTTGCGGAAACCCACACACAGATTAAAGCTCAGGCTCAATTTGTTTATAATTTATTATGCGTATACTGTATTTATTTTTAATTTCGGTAGATGGTTTTTGTTGTTTGGCGTCTCTCTTCAAAATTATATGCCTACAAATATGGATGTGCCATCGAATTAATCGCCACTTTGCGTCTGCCTTTTTGTTTTCGTTTTCGATTTCGATTTGGGAGATCCATAATGGATTTCCTAGGCCTAGGTCTACTGACCTTCAGATCCGGAGCCGGCTATAAATAGAGATTCAAGAAATCGGCATTGTCATTCACGCAGATCTAGAAGAGATACTTAGATACACACAACCCGACAGTTTGCCAGCTCATTCATAATTTCAGTGAATTTTTTTCCATTTTCCCCCACCGCTCGTTACTTTGATGAGTTGCCGCACTTGAGCGCACTTCAGCGTTGACTTTTGATGTGTTTTTTGTGCGTTTTTCTATTTGAATTGTACTTGAAAAAGTGCTACAACACTCCAACACTTCCAGCCCGAAAGACGGAACAGAATCCCCTCCGCCAGCCACAACAAAACGAAACACAAGAATTGTAAAAATGAATAAGACAAGAAATGGAATCTAATGCTAATAAAATTGATTAACATGACGCAGATTGATGACTGTCAGGGCCAAGTCTGCCACGCACTGGGTACACATTTAATATTGTCTGTACTACACTCTAAATAAATGAATATACTTTCCTAAAGAATACCTTTTTAAACAGAATACCTTTCTAAACAGAATACCTTTCTATACAGAATACCTTTTATTTTCCCTTAAAGTATAATTATTTGGTCCTGCTATGCACTATATATTTAGATAAATATCACTTATTTCCCCCAGGAAATTACCTTGACATTTTTATTTATTTTACTTAAATTTTATGGAATATTTTTCGGTGCACATATCAGCAGACTTATATCAATTGTCTGTCAGTCAACGCAACCAACACAGATCGATTTGTATTTCCCATGTCTAATCTCCTATTTTTTTTAAACATTTTTTTCGGTGGCACACATCTGACATTGCAACACTTCTGGTCGCCGGGTTTTTTAATCTCTGTGAAATTTTATGTTAAGCCGGGGATCAAAATTAAATTTTTACTGACACCAAAGGCGACGGCGACGTCGGGGTCGGGTCATTATTCCATTGATAAATCGTAGAAGCGTGCGGTTTTCGTTTTTCAAAAATATTTACATAGCGCAACCTCAAGCCTGGCTTTAATTATCCCCAAGTTATGGGGAAAATGTTTGATGTGAAGCGATTTTCCATGCCCCGACATTCCACACATATTTTGATGCATTGCTTTTGGCATATTAATGGGATAATTATGCTTTTAGTTAAGTATTTAATTGCAGTAGTTGATTAATAATTTAAAGATGGAATCTATTTCCAATACTCACAATAAAGCTTTGATTTATATGCAATATATTTCCTTTATTATTAATTTTAAGTAAGACTAAGTTTTTGATTAATCATTTATACATAACTTCTTTGCACAATATTCATAATAAAATATTTATTTTATTTATTGCTTTATATTTCCCTTATTATTAGCTCAAAGTCAGACTATGTTTTTGATTAATCATTTATAGATAACTTCTTTGAGCAATATTCACAATAAAAAATGTTTAACCTAAGCTAATTATTAAGTTAACATTCCCTTAATTTATTGCAGTAAAAATCCGTTTCATTGCGAATAAATATTCCCACACCAGAGCTATTCCCACATGCATAACCCCAGCCCCATATCGTATATCACACGCACTTAATCCCTACTTTCATTTTCGTTTCCTCTCACTCAGTCTCTTCAGACTTCAGGCGTTACACAATTTTTATTTAATTGAAAATCAGGCAAATAAATTTTGTGCTGTACAAAGCCTCGGCTTGAATCGCCTTAGTCTCTTGAAAGAAAAATTCAAAAATTATGTCACTTGCGGCTTTTCTCCGAGCCCTAAACATTGTAATTGTTGCAAAGTAAAGTGTGCAGCACATACGAACAAAGATATATATATATATTTCTCTGTCTGGGGTAACCTGATACCCGGAGAAAAAATTGTCGCGACAATTGTTTGTCTTTTTCTGTCTCTTTTTTGGCTGGAACTGGTAGCTGGAAACTCTTTTGGGGGGAATTGTGAGGGGTTTGAACCAAAGTGGTTTTATATTTGACTTTTTGCCGTTTCATATTTCCCACTTTTGGTGTCGCACCGTTTAGCCTTTAATGCCATATTCGTTATTGGCTGCCAATTGTGTTTAATTTGTTAAATAAAATTTATGATAATTGTTTGGCGCTTCCCCCTAATTTTCCTGTGTCTCTTACATAAAGTCTTTCCCACGGTGATTTATTTACCCATGGCAAACATTTTTTTCACTTGCTGAAATTGTAAACTTCTTCGTCTATTTTATTTGTTTTTTTTTTCACTGCTTTGTGCAGCCACCGCAACTATTCAGCTATTTGTCTCTCCCTGGTTTGAAAAATATTTTGCATATTTTATCGGACTTCATCCGTCACGTTGCAGGGGATGGGAATAGTGCTCGGCGATTAAATGGAGACACAGAAGCCTCCCGATCCCCTTAATTTGTCACCCGGCATGAGGTGTCTGGTGGCATGTTCTGGGTTCTCAATTACAAGCGCCCATCAGGGCGTTCGGGAAAATGTGAGGGGTCCCCCCACCGACCGGCCAGACGGCCAGAAGGAGAGAGCTATTAAAACCACAAATTGCCGTAACTTGGCTAAGATATTTCCGTTTCCGCCTGGCCCGATGCCGCCGCATCATTTATCTTTCTTGTGATTCCTCCTCGGCTACTGTTTCTTTTTACGACTCTTTCCCACTTTTTCTAACTTTTTCTTACTTTTTCTCACTTTTCCATATTCTAACATTAATCTCTGCTCTTTTTGCGGTTTGATTTGCATTCACTTGTGGCTGGAATTCGGTGTGTTTTTTGTGAGGAAGTTACTGGCATCTTTGAGGCTCGAGCAGAAGTTCATTGTTTGCTTAAGTTTCGTTTTTATTAACACCTCGAACGGGGTCCAACCGCAGAAATAGTGTTTCCTGGCCAAGTCTAATGTTAGTTACTAGTCTTAGGAGGTGTGAGGAGAAGATAATGCTGCTAAACATTTATTTAATGATATTTCAGTGATTTATTTTAAACATTTCCTTTACATTTCTGTGATTTGGTGCTTCCTTTCCTAAAATATCTAAATTAAATAAATGCTCGTCTCGGTGTCGAGGGCTGCCACTAAAATCAGTTTGGTCTCTTAGCCATTTAGTAATAATAGGAATCCTAAGGAAGTACTAGGTGTTAAGAGAGTTCCCTTTTGGAGATCACTGCATTTACTCCTACAACTCCTTGGCTTCGAGCCAAATAACACTGCACTTTCAGATCGTAACATTTTAGAACATAATTCCAGGGCGATCTGGCTAAGAACGTGGCAAGCCGGCCGCCGGCCGAATGCTAAACACTGTTTTGCCGACAGAGGAGCATCCTCATCTCGGGCGGGTAGTTTACAAGCACCAAATCAGGCAATAGCCATCAGGAGCAACTCCACCCGGGTGGATCCTGAGACCATCCCCCCTTTAGCTACATAGTTGTCTGGTGCTGCTGGCATTGCATAAATTTGCGGAGCTGCTGCCGTTGCCGTCGCGCCGTGGGAAGTTCCGTGATGATTTTCTCACGCATGTCTCTAGGACATGCACGAGTGAGCTTCTTGCGGCCGGAGATGGAGTTCTCTGGAGCTTAATTTGTGAACTATTTTTCATGGGTTACTTTCAGGGACCTCCACTAGTTCTCTCTCTTATTCTCGTTCCCTCCAATTAGCATTCTGCTTGGGAACACCATATTTCAGAAAGGGGAGGCGGGTTGCAACAAATTGCAACAGGTTCAAAAACTAATTTGCATGCATGAAATCGCACACCGAGTTCAGCTGACTTGACTTGTCTCTGGTGTCTGGCGGCTGGAGTTCTCGGCCGGAGTTTGAGTTTAGACTGCTTTGGACACGATCGGGGCCCAGCCACTTCACTGGCTAAGAAAACTTGTCTAAACCGTATCAACAGCTGGCTTAGATCGAGCCCAGCCTCAATCCGTTTGTTTACATTCGCGTGTGCGAGTTGCCATTGTCTGGCAATGCGGTTGGTCTTTATTCTTGGATTGATATAGTCTCTGTACTCGAATACGCCGCACTTTTCAATTGAACTTGGAGTGCCTGTCTTAGACTGACGCTCCCTGACTTCAAAGACCAAAAAAGACTTGCCTAGATTTGGACAAGTCGCTGTATAAGCGTTTGCCACATACAGTGCGTTTCAGACGTATAAGCTGGGTTTTACAAATCACAAACTATGATATAAAATATAAACTCTGGGATATTATGATATTTAAACAATTAACTTCATGGCAGATACATTCTTTGATCACTGGCCTTAAGTCTCTAAGACGCAGCGTACAAAGTGCCAAGTTGTCTGGCAGTATCATAAGTATCTGGGCGATACTCTACACCCAAAGGAACCCGACTCAGGAGACAATGAATAAAGTGAATAATAGTGTTGATCTGTACAGTCATTGTTCGCTTTCAATTGTACACTATATATTTACCTTGCCGTGTTTATGTTTCATATTTATTCTTTTGCGCCTTATGCGATGCTATCACTTTGATCTCACTCACTTTGGCGGGGTATCCGATGTGTCAGGGTCTGCTTATGGCACTATATGTACTCCATCCGATCTTTTATGGCTCCCCGAGTGTGTGTGTGTTCAGTGTGTTGATTGACATTTGGCCGGCATTTGAAGTGATCTATATGTATCGCTCAGCTGTGGCTGCCGCCTCATAAATCATGCCACGAACAACGATTTATATGTCTGCAAATCTGTGTACGAGTATATGGCCAACATGAGTGTGGTTCTAAGGTTAAACGGGATTACTTGTACACCTTTTTCTTTTCGAGTGTCTCGAGTGCGTGAGGTTTGTTCCATTACAGATCTTGTTTTTGCCACGCTAATTATAATTTATGTTGCTCGTGCTGGCGGTGACATGTGTTTACCATTTAGCCGAGAATGGAACTCATAAATTTAGCATTCAGTAATAATTTAATGCAACGACTAATTAAACCCCTTCTTTCCCCTTTCAGATGCGGCCAATTTGGATGAGGACTGCCTCAGCGCGGAAAAGATACAAAAGGATATCGAAACTATCGATTACATTGACAAGTAAGTTGAGTTCAAATGCATTTATTTTCAAGAAACGTATTACCCTGTCGGTGGAGTCCATAATTACCAGATCCGCAGACCCCGAAAACTTGTGCAATTTTCCCAATTTCCCGATTTCCCGCTTTCCGTTTCTGTGCTGTTGACGCCCTACGAATAAATTTATTCGGCGCCGCCGCCAATTGCTGGGTTCGAATTAACTTGTTGCAATTTTGCGAATAAACCAAAATTGTTTACTAATCTCAGTTGCTCTTTGGGCTGCTGCTGCTGCTGCACTTACTATTCACTTGTGGCGGTGCTGTGGCAATGTCTGCTTCGGATTGTGCAAATTGTGTATACGACACGTTGACCAATCCTCAAAATTGACAAAACACGGCGACGACAGTTGGGTGTTATTAACGCTGTTCCGTTTGATTGCTCTACAATTTGCCGATTGTTTGATGAAACTTTCATGAGGAATCGAATGTGGAAACCGAAACCTCACTGTGATTTCGATTTTAGAAAGTTTTCAGGCTTGGCTAAGGAATAAACAAAAATATTTATAAATATTTAGCCATCTCTCTTTTAATAAATAAGCAATTCAGATTTAGACTAAGAAATAGTAATTTTTATTTAGAACAAAATTAGTTTTTTGAAATTTTTGGGGTATATATTTGAAGCATTAATTTATTTTTTATATTTAAACAATTATATGTGGTAAATATAACCAGATTTTCTCTATTGAAATGTGTTTTTATAATTATTTAAAAATGTATTTGAACATTTTAAGTATTTTCTTCTAATTACACATCTATGTATTGTAAATATAACCAGATTTTCTCTATTAAAATATGTTTATATAATTATTTAAAATATATTTTTATTTATATAAAAAACTATGTGTTATATTAACAACCAGGTTTATGTGTCAGTTTAGGTGCTCCTATTCCCATTAATTAATAAAGCCTCTCTTTCATATCCCACTCCATATAGGTTCCAGAAAACCAAAGTAAATTCAACTAAAGTCACGTCTCATTTTGGACCCGTCCAAGCATATTGAAACAAGCTAAAAGTGTGAATTATGCAGCCGTTTTTTGCCCGCATTTTTATGTTCATCTTAATTATTTTATTGCCTACGGTCATGAGCGCGCATTTAAGCCATTTGCGGACTGCAGTTGAGCGACAGCTAGACCACAAATGCAGCCGCTCCGAGGAGATGTCGGGGAGATTCAGATCGACGAACTTGTTACCGTTTATATGGCCAATGAACACGGGCAAGTTTCTGCAGAGCAGTGTGTTTTTTCTGTATTTTTCCCTCTCCAGATGTTGCGCAATATTTAATTCACTTAAACAGCCGCCAAAATCGGTTGGTGTGGCGAGATTTTCTTGATTTTTTTCGCTCCTTTTTGCGGCGTTGCTGTAGCAACTTGTTAAGTTTTTTCTCCGTTTTTCTTAACTGTCCCGAGATCATGTTGTTTTACGGGCGGTGGCGGCCTGTCCAATCGTCAATGTGTTTAATACATAATTTCCTTATCGTTGCGGGATTTTCTTGTTTCGGCTCTTTTTTGCACTCTTGCTTGGTTAACTTTGATATGTTGTCGAGATTTGATTTCTCGAAGTTTAATGACTTAAAATAATTATGATATTCATGCAGGTAGCCTAAGCCAGCTGAGTTGTTGTGTGATATTGATGTCGGGCGCAACACTTTTTAGGTTTCTGGTTTCCCATTGATGCAATATCTGAAACGAGTTCCCAAGTCCCAGCCAGCTCTTCGGCGACTTCTTCTTAATTAACTTCCCATACGGTATCAGTTTCCCTCCGAGATTGAAGGTCCAAGTGGAAGTGGAAGTGGCCTGGGAAGAGCCAATAACAAGAAAAGGAGATCCAGAGACGAATGGTCTAAAAAGAAAATATAAAAAACCATTTTGCATTAACGAGGCTTGTTGAAAAACATGTGAGAAATGTATTTAAGCTTTCTGGTGGCTCTTGTTCCATAACAACTAAAGGAAAATATAGCAGGAAGTAAAATATATAAAATATTTGGTTTATTAAAAAAATCATATTTTTAAGGGCTGGCTTTGATAGAAAATTGTTCATCTCTTCTAAAGATTTTTAAACTCTTTTAAAATCTGTTTTATTTTGCTTAAAAAAAAGAAAACAACCTTTTTATTTATCAAACATAAACATAAAATATAAGCACTCAAAGCTCAACTTTACACCCTTTGCGGAGGCGTCATATTTTTATGTTGGCCTTAAACAAATTTCGGGCCAAACCCTAAAATGTTATCCATCGCATCAGGCCGTGTTCCCATTGTGATTTGGCTGGCGTAGGTTAAAAGTCATCGCGACCACTTAGCCATAAATTAAATCATCATCATTAGCGTGACTCTGGGCCATAATTAGAATATTATCTGGCCGGACTAATCAAATGGATTTGAATTTAGATAAGTAAACAAATTGAACTAACGGGCAGACACTTCGGACTCCTACAACTTAATGAGGCCCCATCATCGCATAAATTCGAGGCGAAAGAGTAGCGCGGGAGGCGATACTTTCTTTTGGGATAAGTTTCACTTTCCACTCGAAAATCGAAGACCACTTATTCAGCAGGTTAAATCGTTACCAACAAAGAGATAAAAAGAAGAAAATACAACATAAACTGGTTCAGCTCAGCTATGCAAATGAAGTTCAACAAACGCACGATTCCAACTGGCAATTTGTCGCCTCAACGAAACGCATTTAAATTAGCATATACGGCAGAAAATAAAAAACACCGAAGAAATCCACTAAAACGTGCGAATATCGAAGCCAGTTTTAATCGAAATTTGATTACGAAATTTCCTATGCGAAATGTGCGAATAAAAGTCAAAGGAAACTTTCACTCGTCATTTTTAATTGCCGTTTTGGGTTTGGGTTTTATTTGAGCGCGAGTCAGAAGGGGAGGAGTCCAAAGGATGCCTGCTGTTATATTGGTGATTTTCCTCAAATTAAATGCTATTGAGCTTTCCGCGATTTTCCATCCGTCGATTTTCGGCCCGAGTCAAAGACTCTGGCAGATTACAGCTCGAGCATAGAGGCAATTGCCACTTGCGGCATGCCATTGCGTTTGATGAACTTTCCATTGAGGAGGAAAACGTGTAGTAACTGCAGACTCTAGGCCGTAAACCCTGCTGGTGGCATATCATTACACGATTTTACAGGGAGTAAAACCCCCAAAGACGACGGCGCTGGAACAGGTGTAACCAGTGACCGACCGATCGCCTATTACGTGACGTCTTGATGGGAGACTCCGGCAGACACGGATTATAATAACAATAACAATAACAATACCCACAGCGGAGTAGCAACAATACGGAGCCAGCACCTAATGCCATCCGAGAGAAGTTTGTTTTAGCTGCCGCCGGCTAAAGTCAAGTTTAAATACCAAAAGGTTGCCACCAATTGGTTTTAGCATAACAAAAGCGAAGCCACAACAAATAGAAGCAACAACAGTAATCGAAACGACAACGAAACAATAAATTTAGATTTAAAAACAACTCTCAAAATGGTTCAGGGTAAAGGGCAGATAAAGCCAGAGCTAAAAGCAGCCAAACAATTAGTTAAATATTTGTCAGATATATTTAGCAGCAGGAGTTAAGATGGAGTCAAGATGGTTCTCGGGCTTCTGTTGTCATTTAAATCTTGTATTTTGTTTGAAAAGCCACTGCTGTTAATTCCCTCTATCAAAACTCATATAACTATTTAAATAATTAAAACTTCGCATAGATATATGGTTGAATAAATATTATAAGTAAAAATCCTTAGTTTGACCAACAATGCCATGCCTATTCAAGCCTTTAAACCTTTTCTAAAAGGGTCTTAACTGTTTATTACGCGATCCATTAAATCCTCATTGCCGCTGATCCATCAAAGCTAAATCTTCGACCAAGATACTATTGCAATCTATGCAAATCGGAGAACCCCTCTACCCCAAGTCCCTTGGCAGAAGGTAAACAAAAGAGTTTTCCGAACGGAAAGACAAAGAAACGAGTTTGTCGCCTAAGTCTTTTGTTTTGTCATGCAACCGAAACGAGACACCGACACCCGTAAGACAATAAATCTATTTATAATGATAAATTAATATGTGAAAATAGACAATCACGTTATTGTCCAGCAAGCGGCGGCTTCGAGGGGCGGGGGGAGTCGGCATTTAGCGCTCTAATTAAACATTTTTCCTTTATCGGATTTATTATTGCCCAACATCATCCGGCAACGCCTGAAATGCAATCAGAGAGCCGAAGCCAAATATTTTATGGTCTTTTAATGGATGATGGAAAATGGTTTAAAAGCAGCCGGTGTTGTGCCTTGCACAACTTGTGGGCGTTTTGCCACAGCCTCAGAAAAATATATCTTTTTTTGTATTTTTTCCCAAACTGATGTATATTTCTGGGGCTTACACCACCTACAAATATTATGAGCTATTATTAAATGCAGCAGTTTTTATTGGAACGCAGACAACGAAAAGGCTCAGCACAGGTCGAACTTGCGAAATCTTTTTCATTTTTACTTCTATTTAGTTTTGTTTTTTGTGTATTCTATGCACACCTTGGCATAAAACGCTTTCACAACAATAAAAGAGAAAAAAATGAGTAAAAAACGTTTATGGCCTGCGGGGGCATATGGCACGAGCCTTGGCCAAGTTGAAATGCAAAAACCGAATGAGAGACAAGTAAATTAAGAGGTGGAGACCGCGCGGCTGCCTTCTTAGGTGGTGTCGGCGTTATGTTTCGCAACTTGTTAATGGAAAACGAAATGGATACACGAGGAAATGGTTAGGCCAAAAAGGGGCACAGCATTTAGACCATCCTTATTGTTGTCGACTCTAAATTCGGATTATTGTGAGAACTTGTGTTCACTTTTGTTTGTTCCACCAACTTTGGGGTGGACTTTGCCTTGAAAAATAATAGTTTTTAGTCGGAAATTAACATTAATGAAAAATGTATAATCTTTGTTGTATTATATACAAATATTTGAAATTTTAAATATATATAAATAATTATGTTATTTTCTAAAAGAAGCGAGTCTCCGGCTACTGTTCCGCGACTCTTCTGCGACTCTTCAGCGACTCTTCTGCGACTCTTCCGCCGTTTTAATGTAATCATTTTATTGTTATATATTTATATAGATTTTTACCACCCCCTTTATACTACCTGAAACTTAAATAAACTTATACAAGTTACATAAATGGCCAGCTGTTGATTATGCAGATGGCCAAGTACAATTTTGTACCTTCCTTCTCGGCGAAGTTTTCTAACTTTTTTCTGGCATTACCGTTAGGGCCAAGTCAGGCGCCAGCAGAAATGAAGTGAAGTAAAAGTTTATATTCAGAGAACGTCGGTCATATGTGGAATTAGCATAGGCCAGGAAGACATAGACAAGAGGGTAACCAACGTGAGCGTCATGAAATCATGAAAATAAACAAGGGGGCAAAGTCAGACAACAATAAAACATAACTATAAACTGTTTGGCCAACCAGCGTTGGCTTAGCATGCAACCAGCGATCATCATCCCGAGACTAAGCTAAGCCCAGACTGCCCCCTTGTACCCCCCGGGGGCTGTGAGATGGAAACAAACTTGCACGACAGCTGTTGGCGTTGGTCTGACAACCATCCGGCGGGGCGAGGGGGAATGTTAGAGGAGTACGACGCGAAAGCCAGGACTTTGGACGGACCTGGCCAGCCAGCTGAAAGCGACAGATAAACAAGTTGGCCTGCCAGCCTTTTCTTTCTCTCCGCTGCAGTTTCTCCTGCAGTTTTTGGCTCTTATTCCATGCGATTTATATGCCAAAGACGTGCAAATTTTGAACCAGTTTATAAACAAAGCCCGGGTAACAGGCCATAAACAAAAGCGTCTCCCAGGAGAGCCCCGTGAGTTATGGCGAAATTTGTATGCCTGGCACCCGTCAACAATTGACTACTGCCTGGCAGTATTATTGCTTGGTCGAGGGTCTTACTTATCGGTGGCTACGTCTAGGCATGTTCACTGTTGATCCAGGATATTGTAATCACAATAGATTGATGGGACAGCTAAATTGCACTTTTATAAAAGGCTTAAGAGTCCTTTGACAGCCAGTTACGAACACAGGTTTATTAATATGATCTTGAGATATACATTTATATTTATTTCTATATGCCTATTAATTATTTATGGGACATAGAGGAAACTATAACCAAAACTACCATCTATACCCTACCCAGCATCTCTGCTTTGGACTCATTTCCAGGCAATGTTTCTCCTCCAGCTTTTTAAGTGCTGGTCAAACATTGCCAAGCTCCATTAGAGCTGGTCCAGACCCCGGCTAAAACAGGATTATCTCCCGGAGAATGAGTCATGCGCCAGCAAATCTGCTGGATGTCAGTCCCCAGCTGGGTCACTCGCTCGAAGATAAATTGGCAACACGCGTCGCAGATGGCTCTGCAGATCCCGATCCCGTTCCCGATCCCGAACCCCCAAAGAACACTCTCTTTCTGGCCAAGTCCCCCAGATCTGAGCCAGAAACCCAGTCACGGGCAGCGGCAGCTGTTCATGATTTAGTTGCGGAGCTCGGCTTGCGTTCACTAATTGATGTCTTTGGCGAGCTCTCTAATTGTCCCGAGATTGATTAGCTTTCCGCGTAAAAATGGGCCAGAATGCAGAAGGATTCGTCTCGAGGCCAATGGATACAAAAGGTAATAACAGAGCCAATACGCTGGCTGGCCACTGGTATTGGATTTCGGCTCGGCCTGCTCGCTAGTTTTGGCCACTGGCTCAATTCGTGATGTCGAAGAAAAGAAACAGATTGCTTTTCCTCCACTTTATGACTCAATCAATCCTTTTGGCCAATTGCAATTTGCGAACTACACCCCAAAAAGCTGAGAGCAATTGTAGTTGCTACAGCTACAGTTGTAGCTCTTGCCACTCTGTTGCCAATTGGCCTTAAGCAAATTAGTGCAACCTTTTTGTGTGTGCTTCGAATTAGTTTCATGCTCTGTTTGGGGGCTATAATTTGCTTAAATTATCTGCAAATTTCGTGCTCTTTGCATTTTTTGGGTGGGGTCAGTATTTTTTACAGGAACCCCAACATGTGTCAATCACTTTGATCGCCTTGCGTGACCAATGTTTTCAACACCTTTCAAGTTTGCTTTTACCCGCTGACTTTTGCCTTTATCCGTGTTATTGTTTGGAACGCTTATGTGATGTGTTAATCCCAAACAGAATTCGCGAATAAATATGAATAATTATGCATACACTAAAAATACATTAGGAACTTGTTTTCACCTCTCAGGTGGACTGCAGTTAGTCATTATATGAAGAAAAAACCTTGGGTATGTGTTATGGCCTTAATGTGCTAAAATTATGAATAGTTAAAAAAATTTTGGGTTTTAACAATAATATTTTTGTTTAAGAATTCTAAGGTGTATGTGAGACACATATATACTTAAGCATATGAATGAATTTCATACTAATATGTTCATAGAAGAAAGAACACCTATATGTGATTATTTATTAATTACCTGAAACCTCAAGTAAGACTTAAACTTAATTAAGAAATTATCAGACTTTCAGTCAGAGACTTTGCCTGATAAAGAGTACTTAACACAAGAGCTTTCTAGTTGTCTTCACGATGAAGATTTAATTACCATATTTCAAGTATTATAATTACTCCGCCAGCCACAATAGGTTTGGCCCCATTTTTACAACCATTTTCACACACTGCCTGCCATAATTATCCAGTATCCCGTAAATCGTAGAGGCGTTCGTGAACGTGAGAGTGTCAATTACAGTTAAACCGGAATCAGATCCCTAGTCCTCCACGGGCGGCCCTCAAAATGACGTACAGCCTTTCATCAAAAAGCTCTTTAAAATCGGTGAACCCCTGCAGTCAGGGCCCTTACCCATTTGTGAAATCAATACCAGCATTTAGCCACGAAACTGATCACTCTTCTCTTATTAATGAGATTTTGGTTAGCTTCAATGGGAAAGCAAATATAATCAAGTTGAAAATTTCCGAGAATCCCCTGAAATTATGAGTATTAATTTTTCATATTTGCTGGCTTCTTTTCAAAACATTGTCTAACATAAAAAAATTAAGTAAAACCGTTTTGCATTTGGCCAAAAACCAGTTGAGCTGTCTTGGCCCCCAGATTTATGGCCTGCAATTAAAAGCGCCTAGGAAAAAGAAAACCCCAATTCAATTTGCGTTTTTTTGGCTCGTGTTTGTCGGCTGTAATATTTATTTTTATTATTCCTCCGCTGAGCGGATGCCTCATTGTCTCCTAAATTATTTCCTCACCCAGCGGCAGCTGTCTAAAAGGGTTGCCAAGTTTTCCGTGTATATTTTTGTTTTCTGTGATTATTAGTTTTGTTGTTTCTGTTATTTATAGCGACAGATGCAGGGCAATGTTTGGCGCTGCCCCACCTTTCGGCTACATTTTACCAAAGCTATTTTAAAGTTTTGAAATCTTTCAGTGATTTTGGTATTTGGTTTACAAAATGATTCCCTAGACATTAATAACGAAACTGATTTATGATTTGGTCGCGTAAATGAATTATGGTCTTTAGTTCTTGCACTTTATTTATATTAAACAAGCGACTAAACCTAAAAGCTACATGTTGCTATTAGTTATGATTTTACTATTATTAATTCTTGGATTTGTGATTGTCCACCGGCGATCAGTTTCCCAAGATTCTTAAGCAGAACCAGTTGTATACTTCAGCCTTCTTTCTCTTTCTTAGGTAGGGGAATAACCAGTTTAAAGATATATACCTATGTGTACTCCACATTACAAATGTCCAGCTCATTTCCATAATTAATTATAATTTTTTCTCGGCCAGAGAAAAATTAAATTGCGACGACCACGTGCCAGCATCTATCATCTGAGCTGTCAGCGCAGCTTAATCGCACTATATCTGAGTCACATCACCTCAACTTGAAAATATAGATGCAAGTCTTTTACTTTTTAATTTTCCTTTGTCTTTTTGCCTCGCAAAAAAGTCACTGCCTCTCTCTTCCAGCCGAAGTCTGCCTGTCGCCATTTGTGTTAAGGGGTTAAAGTCATTTGACATCTTGTGCATTGTAATTACACTTAACATAGCTCTCATAGTGCAATGACTGCGGCCGCGACTCGGAGTTTAATTCAATTAATCCCCAGAGTGACACTAATCGAATCGATTATACCCATTTTAAATTCCAGCCAGACGTAAGTTGGTTCGGGTCGAGAAAGGTAAACGATGTCAAGGGGCTTAAATATTATGATTAGAAGGGGACGCATTAACTATTTAATTTATAGTGCATAGTTTATGGCTCAATTACAAAATTTAAATATGTTATAATATATACAAATACTATATGCATTTCTTAGGGTTTTTAAAATTACTTGATGTGGTGTGATTTAATGTAATCCCTTTTAACTCAATTTTAAAAACCCAAAATACTCTCCTAAATAAGCTTGGAAGGCTTTAAAAATATGTTCTAATATTTTGAACTTTAATCTTTTCCCTGAGATATTTTTAAACAGCAATATTTATCTCAGCTTTAGCCCAAAAATATTTATCCGTGATTTATGGCACTCTCTTAGCTGCATTTATTTATAGCACGAATTCCCGCTCTGTTATCTTGAAGATCTACTTCTCTCGCCCCTGCTGCACTGCTTTAATTAATTCTCCGCCATTCGCAACCCACATGCACACACATAANGCTTTAATTAATTCTCCGCCATTCGCAACCCACATGCACACACATAAGCATATATAAAAGCATATATATATATATATATATATATATATATATACATAGTCTTAGCAATCGATTCCATGCCGTTTGGTTCCATTTGCTGTGCCTGCATTGTTAATTTAATGCTCGAAGGCAATTGGACTTAAGTTGCATGTATGAAGCACGCCCGTTTTAGAACTGATTTAATTGCAATTGTGCGGCCAGCAGCGGCAGACATGCAATTGTTATCAACAAATGGAGAAAAAGAACACCCTCGGGACAATGGGAGAATGCGGGCTAATCCACACCCAAGTTTAATTAACAAGTGTAATTGATAGAGCTTCGCCAGGAATTAGGGCTACTCCCTGCACTCCCCTTACTTTATTAATCACTTCAGTTGCATGAAAGCGCCTCGGACAGATGTCAATAAAAGCCGCAGACATGACACACATTTTCCGACATGGAAAATGGGAAAAATAAATGCGTGACAAGTGAAAATGCTGCGTTTCTTGGCGGCACCACAGCGGAAAGCACTTGGTCCGAGTTTATTTTTAATAACACCAATAACGAAACAGGAACAGTTTAAGTATTTCTTTTCTGAAGAGTCACGGCAATTTATAGCTGCACAGCAAATAAAAGGTTATTTCAAAATAATATGTACCTGAAGTGAAATTAAAATTTTATTATAAGCAGATATATATTATACATGGTTCTTTATTTTTCTCTATTATTATTCTCTTTATTTAATATGTCTTCAATATATTACATTTATTTGAATAGCTTGTAGTAGGAAATTAATTAAATTTCTTGCTGTGTACTCTGTAGAGGCTGACAAGCTGCAGATAGAGAACAAGAGAGAGGGACTAATTTTTAAGCGTCTGACATTTATTTTGCATGACATTTCACACACGCACACACACTTTGGGCACTTGGGTGTTGCACCTCGTTATCCAGGGGAATTGTCTCCACTGAGAACGATTTCGGATCTTTTTAATACCCTTGTATCAGGGGTATTACAATTTTGAATGCTAGATTAGAAGGCTGTATATTATCAATAAGAAATAAATTAACTAGAAAATAAATAAGGAACAGTAATAAATCAGTTAAAAAAATAAATATTGAACCCACATTTGTTATTGTATTTATTCAAAAACAAACAGTTCTTTAAATAACTTATAGCTTCCTCTTTCATAATAATCATTCATTATTTAAAATCTACTATTTATTTATATATATATTATTTAATAATATATATTACAAAGATCTCTGAGGGGTTTTATCCCCGAGGGTATTTCCATAGTCTTCATGTTAAATTTAGCCACTTGCTTGTTTCTCTTCCCTTTGTCTGCTACTTTTCGTTGATGCTTTTATTTTGGTCACCAAATATTGAGCAATTTAAGCCAAACACAATGTTTGTTCTTATTTGGCGCACTCTCCTCCGTCCGGCGGCTCTCTCCCTTGCCTCCCAACGCGACGCACTCTCCCGCTTTTCTCAAAATTTTCGGACGCTTTCCGAGACGAATGGGGAGGGTTGTATTTGTTGTTGGGTCTGCTCCCACGGCGGCTACAGAATTTCTGTGGCTCTATTCGAAATCAGTTCGAAAATTGCCGGCGGTCAGCACATTTACTTCGATCCGCGGCGTTTGTTGAAAAAAATCTTAAACAAAATCAGGCATACGTTCTATATGGACTTTTCTCCGAATCGTGCGTGTGTGTGAAAAAATATAGTAAATAATATAGTACCAGAAATTGGCATATGGCTTTGACATGACTGGGAATTCTACTGACCCAATCAAAGTATTTATAGAATGATGGATGAGCAAGACTGTGTGTCTTGTGAGAGTCTTGTATAAACGGAAGAAAGTTCAAATATAAAATCAAACAAAGTGAAGAAAATAATGCGGGAAATCCCACAAATATTAAAAGATTTTGATCAAATAATGCCAGAAGTTTGAAGAAATTAATATTGTGTAAATAAAATCAAGGTGTATGTGATTTAAATGACTTAAAAACTCATAAATGTATTGCTTTATAGATATACAAAATAAAGTAATCAAGTGTGGCGATAACCCATTAAAGATATAAATTTAAATTAAATAAATAACGAACTATAAACCAACAAATAAAAGTAATCCTCACAAAAGGATCTATCAACTTTATATTCCAATACGATTTCCCTCTCCCTTTATGGAAATGAACTGTCAAAGTCCCCCCTTTTTCGCAGTGATTTCTTTTATGGGGAAATCCTTCTTCCTCTGCCATGATATTGGCGCCCATTTAGCGATCATAAATTACACATCTTTCAAGTTCACCTCTCCGGCACCTCCGGATGTGCCCCCATTTCCCTCGTTAGCCATTAATCAAGTTTCATTGCGCCAATAAGCAATTCTATGCGGTAAACAGGAAGATAATTGCAACAATAAAATAAATATAAACACAACTGCAGCCCGAATCCGTTGTAATCTTCATATCCGGCTTGTCGCCGTCTGCAAATTCTGCAGATGGACTCCCGGATTCCCCCCCAGGGATCACTCTTTGCCTCATCATTATAATGGAGTCTCTTTTAAAAGAGCTGCGTGTGCCTCTGATGGGGAGTTGCATGGAGGAATGAATATACATTTATATTTGTTTTATTTCGTTGAGGTAGTGGGGGTTAAAGGGGAGACTCACTCCTTTGTATTTTTGACATTTTAATTGCATTGTTGATGGCTTCAACTGTTGACACTTTCGTTTTTCGCCCCATGAATCCTTAATGAACTTTTGAGTTGCAAATTGTCCAGCCTGTGGGTTTAAAAAGGGCATAGGGGGGAGTTTTGTAAATGGAGTTTTAAGGGGGTTTGAAAGAGAAAATATAGACAATTTTTTGACATATAAAAAGGGTTAGAAAAATTAAAAAAAAAAACATTTGAAGCATGTTTTTTGAGTTATGAACGAGAAAACAACAGATGCTAATTATTATTAGATTATTAAAAAATATAATTCGATTTTAGAAAAGTAATTATATTCATAAATTCAATATAGAGAACACGAATCATTTTATTCAAGCACCAATATTCTTTCTATAATATTTTGAGATATACAAAGGCCTAGAAAAATTATTAAAATAAACATATTTTTTGAGTTATTAAGAAAAAACAACAAATGCAAATAATTAGAAAAATATTAAAAAATATAATTAGATTCTAGAAAAGTAATTATATTCATAAATTCAATATAGGGAACACGAATCATTTTATTGAAGCACCAATATTCTTTCTATTATTTTTCCGTTACCCTAACTAATAATTAAGGCTGGAAAATGACCTCAAAATGTTCCCACTGATTTTCTTTGTTCCGCCTCGAAGAAAATTGTCTGTGAAAGCAAAGGCCAAGTTGAAAATATCTTAACTAGACCAAATGTGGCCGTCTTCCGCTCAACACCTCATTAGGGTGACTTTCCGGGCTGAGGCCGAAAACGACTTTTAATTGTGCCCACTGGACATACACCATGGCTCCTTACCGGCATCCCTCTCCCTCCGATCCCCTCAGTTGGCCTCTGTTTTTCCACGATGTGTCCGGAGGGTGAACATGATAAATGCTCTGGTCCGTCTAATGTTCTCCGGCCGCTACAATGTTTAAGCCACAGCCACAGACAAGCTAGAGTGGAGCAATTAAGTGCCAGACACTCTAAAATTGTCGTTTAACATTTGTCAAGGGAAAATAAATACGAAAAAATTAAATAAAACAGCAACAAGTTGTGCACTAATTAAATAATTTAAACAATTTTACGTGGGAGCAGCCATGACAAAGAACTGAGTTGTGCAAAGGAAAAATCCAACAAAAAACTATTGAAAAAAGACCAAATAAAGACTGTGAGATGTCGCAATTCGACAACACCTGCTATACGGTGCCCGAGGGTTCCACGGATGATGACGACGGCGTTGAGGACCTGGGCAGTAATGCTACCCTGGAGAACAAGGACTCTGACTGCACTTTGGAGTCGGACGCCACGACCACGACCTCCTCCTTGGAGCGCCACATATATCGGAATCAGTTTCGGTGTAGCAGGAGCTATGGCCCCCAGAGGGTCTCCATGCCCCTGCTGAGATCCAGTCGGTCCAGGGAGGTGACCCCGCAGTTGGGAATGTACCACGAGGGACCGGATAGGGATCCGCAATGGGGCTACTTTGTGCCCCTCTCGCCCAACTGTTTCTTTAGTCCCCCGATGCAGAGGAGGCGGTATAGGTATAAGAATAGATAATATTCAAAAGTTAATATATCATTTCTTTAAATTGTAATATTAATATTATACCTATAATCTAATGAAATTTTATTATTCACTTATTTTTCCAGGGATAAGGAAAACGATCGCAATCGGCGGGCGGTGAGCTATGGCGGCGATATCGCCTCCTCGCCCCAATCGGCCACCATGCCACGTGCGGCTCCGCGTCGCGTGGCCTTGATGAAGGAGCCACCGCCGCCGCCGCCACCCAAGCCGCAGCTGACATCCAAATCCTCCGCCGACTCCATATCCTGCTTGGCCAGCAAGTATCCGCAGTCCGAGTACAATCTCATCCAGAAGATTGACTCGAACAGCACGCTGACGGCTCCGGCGCAGTATCAGCCGCAGAACTTCTATGCGAACACCGGCACCATCTCCTCCACGAATGGCTACGGATCGCTGCTGTGCCACGCCAGCTCTACGGCCAGTCCGCTGGCGGTCCGCAAGCGGGACAAGCTGCTACATCGGTTCAGTGATGCCGCCACCCTGGGCAGGAAGCTCAAGAAGAAGAAGAACACGAACCGCACCTGCAGATCCATGACGGAAGCCATCGAGATGCTGGCCGATCCAGTCATCGAGGATGAGTTTTTCGTAAGTACTTTAAAAGATATATTTATTTGGGGATTATGTTGGTATCCAAGGAAAAGCTCTATTCAAATTAGGATTATTATAAGTTTACTATGTTCATTTTCGAGTCGTAGCACTTAAGCTTTATCTTTCAGACTAAAGGGATCAATTAACTAAGGAGATCTTAACTCTAGATCATCAATAATTATTGTATTCTTTAAGTATTGTATTTAGAAAACCCTTCTAGTTTCTGATTGCCCTGAAGGTATGGCTTACCTTCAAAGGTCCCCTCACTGCGTTGCTCTGTTTGAAGTTTTTTTTTCATTACTTAAAAGCTTGCCTCTTTCGGTGGCTGCCCCTACACATCATCACCCCTCCCACAATTTCCCATTTTAGGGGGTGTATTTGTTTGGCTTATACCCCCTTGAAGCCCCCATTTCGTCTCGTTACCCACCGACTCTGCCCGCACACTCACAGTGAGCTTTATCGCCATCGCCTTTGTTCTTGTATTCTTCTGCAGCTGGAAGTGTGTGTTATCCATTGGAAATAATACTCGTGTCTGCCTGATAGGCTCTTCAAATTCATTGAATTTATTTCAGTTTAGTTCGCGTTTGTAGCTCGACGCGTTTTCAACGAAAACAAAAAATCCCACAGAAATAACCGATATTCGTAGGCGGAAGTGTAAGAGAGACAAATCTTTATAAAGATAAGGTGGAGTGAATAGGGAGTTGACAGCTTGAAAGGGAGAAGGGCTTTTAGAGCGAGTGGAGTGTTAGATGTGATATTTGAGAGTTGGAAAAGTTGAATATGCTAATGGATATAATGGTATCAACACCCTTTTTTGGTAATTTATCTTTTCAAGTCATTAATACAGATATTTTTTGGTAATTTTTATACAAATTCATTTGAATTTCTACTTCTCAAGTAAATTGTATGAAAAATAATAAGTTTACGAAACTTTTTCTATATCTTGCGAGCCATCCCAAGAGCTGAGCATTACCATAAATCTAGAAAAGGTAATGATTCACCCCTCTTAACCCCCCAAATGCAAACCCTACAATTTTCTAACCCTTTTCAACTAACCTTGAATTATTCGAATCCACGCTGAACTCAATCCGAATCAAGAACCAATGCATATCCATCAAAAAGGGGCGTCAATCTTAGTACAGTTCATTACACTGAACATTCATTGACCCAATCGTGGAGCCTCGAAGATTGCAAATCGAATTGGAATTGGAATTGGGGTCAGCGGCTAACAGAAAAGGCCGTTCTGAGCCTCTATTATTTGCCAAATCAGGCTTTAATTAACCAACTCAAAGTTGACAGATTAGCATAGAATTTTGGTTCCAGCCCTTCTTCTCCTCCTCTTTTCCCTTTCATATGACTGTTCGGTGTTCAGGAAGACGGCGAATGTGTCTAACAAAACAAGCGATTCGAAAACTGTGTCAATACTTTGGGTTCGGAAAACAATTTACCTCGAAAGGTGAACTGCGAGGGAACCCGAACCCGTCGGCTAATTGGATTTGCGTTCGTGCGTGTGCCTTCCAGCAAACAAGAGGAAAGGTTGTTGCAATAAAATCAAACAATTGCAGTGGAAAATCGAACGTGCAGTGTGCCGAACGTGTTGTGTTGGTCGCGTCAAAAATCATACAAATCGAATATTTTCAATTTCTTTGTTTTTATTAGATTTTTTTATTGGCTGTGGTATCTTTTGAGCGCTTTACAGCAAAGAGTTGTCTACTTTCGTGCGCAGTGAACTAAAAAGCTGGGGCAGCAGTTTCTACATGAAAGAGTTGCATACTGTTGGGCGGCTCTCAAACACTTTTATTTGACATTTAAACCAAGAAACAGTTCTTAATTTTATAACTAAAACAGAAGGCCTCTTAAATTCTAAACTTTAATTTCAAATACCTAATTTTTAATACAAGAAACAACGAAATCTTAAACTCTCTTCTCTTTTTATATGAGTAGTTCCAAAACTGCCCACTACATCTCATGTAGAAGTTGTGTAAACTACACCAGTCAATGTAAACTCTTTCGCTTGCTTTTAATTATTTTCTTTTTGTATTTAAAACTTAAAGTGAGACTAGAAAAAAAATAAGTTTATCCCGTAAACAAAAGTAAAAAAAAAAAAGAAAAAAGTTATTTTTCGACCGTGACAGGACTCGAACCTGCAATCTTCGGATCCGAAGTCCGACGCCTTATCCATTAGGCCACACGGTCGTTGTGAAGCGCTGCGCGTAAACTCGACTTAAGCTGCCCAACTTCTGAACTGACTCACAACCCGG
Organism: Drosophila pectinifera; assembly: GCA_008042775.1. Classification (NCBI taxonomy): domain Eukaryota; kingdom Metazoa; phylum Arthropoda; class Insecta; order Diptera; family Drosophilidae; genus Drosophila; species Drosophila pectinifera. Next base: position 46,420 of record VNKC01004231.1, on the reverse strand, counting down.
TGGATTACGCGAATTAAACAAAAGCAAAAACGAAAAAAAAATAATACAAAAATATTATCAACGGGGTGTGACAAGAGTCAAGCAACAACAAATACAAATATGAAGCCCAGCACGGGTCGACGTCGCAGCTTTAAAAACAAGCCGCCCAAAGCGAATGTGTACAATCCGCTGGTCCGCTATCGCCCCACGGCCTATGTCCGTAATGGCATTATTGGTGGCGGCGATGGGCCCGGGTCCAGTGGCCTGTACCAGATCAACGACAAGGTCTACACCACCAGCAAGATGTTCCTGCGCGATGGATTCATGTATCCCCGCCAGCCTGGCCAGCCCATGGATCCCCGGTATCCGCTCGAGCTGCACGAGTTCCCGCAGCAATTCGGAGCCACGGGTCTGCAATTGGTCAGCACGCCCAAGGTTCATATTGCCGGCGAATATTTGACCAATGACCAGCAGCAGCAGCAGCACCAGCAGCAGCAGCAACAGGTGCAGGAGCACCAACAGCTGGGCAGGAGAAAGGCCGCTGCTGCCGCCGAAATCAATTTGGCCAATCAGGTTTATTGGCTGGGCAAGCAAAAGTCCAGGTCCCGATCCCGCAGCAATAGTCTGGGCAACAAGAGCATCACCAGCTGCATGGGTGGCGGCGGTGCCGCCGACAGGGATCGGGAACGGAATCAAGATAGGGATCGTCCATATATCCGCAACGTGGATGATCTGCTCCAGGCGCTGGGCAAACGGGATGGCGGTGGGGAAAACGGCAGCAACATGCTCGATACCGCCTCCACACATTCCTCAACCCAAAGAAGACGCTTCAAGAAGGTGAGATGAGTCTGACTTAAGAAAAGTTAAAATATATATAAAAGGTTAAATATTTATATATATACAAGAGAAGAAACATGTTTTTGGTCATAGATTGGGTAGGATTGATTAACTTTAAAGAATATTTTGAAGGAAAAAGTTTTCCCTGGGGGTTTTATGAAGAGAAAATAATAATATCTTTAGTATTTATAAAACTTTCTTAACAAGCGTTTCGCTAAATATATAAAAAATTTTCTTAATAAAATAATCAGAAGAAAAAAAATCTTTTCGACCGTGACAGGACTCGAACCTGCAATCTTCGGATCCGAAGTCCGACGCCTTATCCGTTAGGCCACACGGTCAGTTATGCAATGCGAAAAAAATATCCCCAGTAGGCCTGAGAAAATATTTGTTCTCATCAAAGCTGAACAGTTCTAGGAACTCATTTATAATACCAGATAATACAGCTTTTTGTTTCCATTAATGAACGAAGAATTGATTTCTGTTCAAAAAAAAAAAAACCTAAGAAATGTTTAATTGGAATAAATACATTTAATAACTTTTATTATCAGGCTTTCATTTTCAATAAAATGTTATATTTTCACCACAATATTTCGAAATTTTCCCCCCAAATTGGATACTCCGCCCAAACAATCAATCATCGCATTGCATGGATTTTAAGCAACTTGGAAATTTGTCAACCGTCGCACCACGGCATTGCAACACTTTCAATTGTTGCTGCGACACCTTTTTCTCTTTCGGCCACCTTAATTACGCCTGTGGCCACTGGCCATGTGGCTGGGACCCGTTCCGCCAGGTCATCATCACTCATCGCTCTTGTGAAGTGTGCAGTGTCCAGAATCGAGGCAGTGAAGCCTGCCGCCCCTGGGGTGCGTCTGCGCAAAAATTAAAATTAATGATGTTCCAAATTTCGCTGGGGGCTCAAATGGAAATGAAGGCGAAGTGGAATGAAGAAATAAAAGAGGTGAGGGAGCAGGAGTGGCAGGAGGAGGAGCTGGCCAGCCGGTAGCTGCTAATTTGGCATCCTCGAACACACCTGCCCTGAAAGATATTCCGTCCTCCTGCTTTTTCAATCTCTGAATAAGCCCCAAAAGTCAAAGCTTTGATGTGGTTCCTTTTACTGCCTTCAGAGGCTTTTTAATACTCATTTTATGCATTTTAACCCGCTTTTGCTCAGGCTTCCATGACGATTTAGTCTTTTCTCGGTTTTATTTTTCCTTTTGTCTGTTCTGGTTCGTTTTCGCCATCGTCATTAGTGGATATATATATAGTTTTTTGTTTTTTTAGCTTAATTCTCTCTTCGCTTGGGGCACAATTTATGCGCTTCTGTTTCGGATTCAGATTCGGACTCTGAGGAGCACTTGAGTTTGAGAAATTGGTTTCGTTGATTGTGCCTTTTGGACATGGGCAAAACCGTGGTCTAAAATATATTCAATATTTACTTTAGTTTATTTACTTCTTAAAATTCAAGAATTGGCATCAAAGGTTGAAACTGGAAGTTTAACCTAAACTCAACAATTTCATTACCTTTACCCTACTTGTATTTCCTTCCTATCTTCAGCTCAACTCCCTTACCTGTCCAAAAATTACAAGTAATATGAGAAAATTCAATAAAATGGGATCCGAACTCAAGTCCACTGTAATTCCACTCCTTCCCTGACTCAACTTCCGCCGTGTGTATAAATCCATTTAGACTCGAGCTCGTTTCGCATCAACTGAAATGAAATGAAATAAATTGGAAGTGGAAGCCCAGGCGAAATGGGCATAAATTTATCTCTTTAAATTCTAGCTCCAGAGAGCCGAAAGGCTTAAGGAATTTAAGCCAACATGTTGGGGGAATATCCGTACGTATTCAGTGTGTGACTTCCATAAGCAAGAAACAAAAAGTAGAGACAATTGCACTGCAGCTCGAGTCCGATTGGGGACTTCCCCTTCGCTGCAGTTGCTCGTAAATCGAATAAGGCCCTTTTCCCCCTGTGGCTTGCCTTTTTTGAGGTTCCGCTGGGGATCCGAGGAAAGTTGGGGCCAGTAACTTGTTAACAACATTTTACAGATTTTCCTCTGCTGTCAGTTTTGCTTTAGTTTCGTACTCCATGACAGTCACGTGCCAAGATATTTTTGTAAGCGAATTGCTGCAGCTTATTGAAAATGCAAGACAGCATAAAGTCAATCAAGAAATGAGGAAAAAATGCGGGCTAGTGTGAGTTCTTAATTAAGTTTTGGGGTTTACTCATGTTTTTTTAGGGCTGAAAAAATATTGATTTTTTTAGGGTAAATGATGATTAAATTAAATGAATAAAACAATAAAATAGTTAATTGGGAAAAATTTTAGAGAGCGAAAAGAGGAAAGTTTGCTTTGTCCAAGAGAATAAACCATTTTAAAACTGAGTGCAGCTCACATCTACTTAAGGTTTCTCCCGTGACTTAAGAAGTATTAAAAAAATATATAAAAATCTGGACACTATTTATAACCCTTGGGCAAAATAATTGCACAATCTCTGTTGATAATCTGCCCCCGGCCAAGTCAAATCGCAAAACTTTAGCCACAAATTACAGGCCATGAAACTTTATGCATGCAGTGGCAGTGCAGCTCGCTCCCGAGTACAAATCAAATTATCCAATTGCAAGACTTTATATATATATATACAAGATATAACTTGTAATGGCCAGGTGGCGTTGTCCCCCTGACTTCGGCGTTTTCGTAAGACCCCGCGGAACAATAATTGTGTCAAAAAAATAAGAGAGAAACGACCGAAAAACACAAACAAAAAATTAAAAGACACGCCGACAATTTGAAATGTTGCACGTGCTCAAACGCTCGGCGAAAATAAAAGTAAGGAAAAAGAGATATAAAGTAATTGCCGTGCATTAAGTTTTCGGGTAATTGCTTCACATAAGCCAGGTCATTAACGAGTCCCCGTCCGCCAGATAGAAATCATCGCCCAAAAACTATGGCCCCTGCAAGCTGTGCAAGTTAATTGAATCTGAGAAATAAACTAAAAACAACTCAATGGATTTACGTTATCTGACACAACTATTTAATTGAAATTCTTTCACCAACTTCCGAGTCTCTGAAAGCGGTTACTTTTCTTTTAATTACATTTCCACATGACCTGGGTTAATATTAAACAGTTTGAGTCTGGGTTAAAGTTTTGGAAATTGGGGTTTGAAAAAGGTTATTGTGCGCTGGTTTTTCCATATTTCCCTGTCATCTTTTTAGACTTTTATGTCTACTCATCCAGGCACTTGAAGACCAATTTGCTGTTGTTATTGTTTGGGTTAAACCATGTCTATGAAAAGGTACTTCTTGAACAAACAATAATTTAACAACCATACAAAAAATGTTGAGAGCTTGTATAAAATATTAAATAGAGCTTAGGAATATTATTATCCCTAGAAAATCATTTAAGGACACGGGTATTAAATAGAGAATATTTTATAAAATTATTAATTATAGAGTTATATATCTCGAGAATTTATTTTTAGACATTTTGTGGATGATAAACATCTGATAAACCTGATTTATAAAACATTTTTAAAAATCTGTAAGCATTATAATCGATAAATTTTTACCTAGCAATTTAAATTCCTTACGCGATTGGAATGCTTTACCTGAAAAAAATATATATTTACCTTTAACGCCATTGCCCTGGTGACTAACTCATTGCATTTTCATTACACTCCATCCGTCCTTCCTTCCGACCATCTGTCGTGCTCCTTTTTGTGCCTCCTACTCCTCTGCGCCCCCTCCTACTCCCCTTTGCTCATTTTTGCACTCATTGCGAATTCACAGCAGCTCCGGCAGCAACAACAACCAGCATTCCTATAAATACCAACTTCACACTGAATGCAGCAAAAAGTTGTGCCAAGTTTTTCCTTTATCTTTGATTGCAAACTTGAATAGCAACAACAAGCAGAGGCAGAGGCTCATTGCAAAAAAAAAGGGTGAAAAGAGAGATCCCACAAAAGAGAGAGGAGAAGGAAAGAACTCCTTGCTTAACCCTTTAATGCCCCCACTCCCTTTTAAGAACCCTCTTGGTGGTTGTATCAATTTAATCCACTATTTAGCTCTTTAATTCTCTTAATATCTCTTTAAATATAAAATTAATAGCACTATTACTTATTTATATGATTCGATTTGTATATTTAACCCATTATATACCCACCTAGCGCTTTTAATATGCTCATGCCAAAAAGTCGTGCCTCAAAAGTGTTAACTCAAGGAGCTTCAAATGCTTCAAATGCGATAGTTGGAAACCCGTTGCCAGTGCTGCCCATTGGGGCGCTGATTTTGTAGCTTTGTCGCCTCGAATTGAGTGAGCCGCAACTCTACACACACTCCCCCACACACACTCGTGCACCGGGCCACGCACACAGGTACCTTGCAGGCACACACAGGTAGTGTTTTGTGTCCAACTAAAAGGTCCAAACCGGGTTGCCAGCGAAAAGTTGCCCGGCAACATTTTTCGCTCATGTTGCCAGCAACAAGTTTACGCTCTGTCACTTACCTGGCCCAGGTATGCATGCTCTTCTACAGCGTGTGCGAGTGTGCGTGCGTCGCTACCTGTGTCTTACGTGAGCGAGGCTGTGTGAGTGGGCATTTTTGAGCATATTTCGAACGTGAACGTTTTCCACGTATGTACGTCGCCGTCGGTCGGCTTTTGCTTTCTTGAGTTTATATCAAAAGTGGCCAACGCTTGCTGGCGAGTGGACGCGATTAACGGACGAAAGACTTGTGCCCAGCTCGCGCCGATTTCTTCGATATTTTTTTCAAATCGGTATCGCCCCGTCTCGCGCCATCTCTCTCTCTCTGCTCGTGCTCGTGTTCGTTTTCGTTGGGGGCGCCTGTACTTTTTCCTCGGCAGAGTTTCGTTTGTCACGCGCGAAACTCGCGCGACGTAAATTAATTAACCAGAAACACAGATCGAAAATAAATATTAAAAAGAGTTTCAGAGAAATCCCTGAAAAAATCACTAAACAAAAATGTAATTCCCGTGTCCATTGCTGTGTGTATGTTGCCTGTGTCCAGTAAAATGCCTTAGCCAAGTGTGCCTGAAACCAGTTTCTTTTGCCGAAGAGGTGAAAATCTTGCATTTACATTTCTGCCAACCAGATTTCAAACGTGCAACATGTGGCAATAGCCACCAAACGCCAACCACCACCGCCATAACCTCCTCGAAACGCACAATAAAGCAAATCGCTGCCAAATTCGCAAGCTTTTGAGATATGGATATAGTCAGCGGATCGGCGACGGGCAACCAGCACGTCCTGCCAAACAATCACTTTCGACATGAGTCGTTTCAGCAACAGGTAAAGCCACGAAAAGGAAGGAATTCCAAGGAATTCGCTTGGAAATGGTGATTAAAATATATGGGATGGGTTTCTCAGGAGTTTTAGGTATATAAAGGTGCTGCAGAATAGTTTTTAGTATTTAAAGGAAGTTTGTATTACACATACAGGTATATATGTATACATTTCCATAAATACCTCAGACTTTACTTAATTTATTAATTGATTTTTATTGATATTTATATCTTGCGTGTTCCGTTTGATCGTTTTCTTGCCCTTAGGTCAGTTTGATTTCCATAATTAGCTGTCATCATTAGCAGAAAACCAGACTTAAACATTTTTTTTGTATTTATTAAACGCCAAATTATTATAATAAAATTGAACCAAGTTCAGCCTCATTTTGTGTCAGCTTTTTGTTGTCCTCTCATTAGTTGAGTTAAATCTGTTTACTCAATTTGCTTACCTGAAAACTCTCACCTCATCAGCAAAAACTAAGACCGACTGGGGGAAAAAAGGTGCCAAGTTTGCAGTAAGTGAAAATGCATTGGAAACACTCGACCGACGCCGCGATGAGGAGACTTTTTACGGACTGACAAGCCCAAACCCATAAAGGTTATAAACAAAGCGAAAGAAACACGAATACAGTTAGCAGTTCCAGCTAAGCAAATTGATGGTTAGACCGATGCCAAGAGCTTGATAACCCCGTAAAAACCCCCATGAAAATTTGTTCAGCTGAATTTCCACCGGAAAAGTTCAATCACAAAAATTGCCAATGATAACATCTACCCCAAAGAAACCTCCAGACCTATTAATTAACATAAAGCGTGTAATTTCACCTGGCAGGCTCTAAGATAAAATAATTAACAAAACCACAAATTGCGAAAGACTCGACCGAAAGGAGGAGGAACCGTGTGTCGAGGACCTCAACCTGTTGTCTCACCTGTGCTACCTGGGTAATCAACTTGGGCTGACAGGAACTGCCTGCCCAATAGCTTGTAGTCGTTAAATTAATGAATTTTTGAAAGTGAAACTTTTATCAGCGGATTCAGGTTTTCGTCAATGTTTGTTCGAAAACGAATGGGAAATGCCTTTTGAATATTTCAGATTTAAAAACGCAGATAGGGAAATTTGTTGAAAGATACGCCATTAAAGCTGGGCTTTTTTAAAATTCTTTTGTGTGACTTTTAAATGAAAGTAAATGGATAGCAGTTTATTAAATACAAATTATGTGGCTTATAGGCTTAAGTAGCTGGAAATTTCTCTAGTTATTAAGATTTATAATGTAAGAAAAGCTGAACGAATGGTTTTAAATACTAAAAAGTCTCTTAAACAACTAAATGTATTTCTGGAGAATTATATTATTTTTTTAAGGCAGTTTCAATAAGCTTTTTCATTTGGTTTTCTTGGAGTCATGCGCAGCTTATTTTCCCCTTCATTTTCCGTCCACAGATCACATAGGTTAGCATGAAAAACTTGACATTGCTCGGACTAGACTTGGATTGGCATTCACTTTTAGTTTTTTTCAATTCAAGACCTGCCGCAATCTAAGAGCGGCGCCTGGAATGCATATTTCATGGCTACATATAATAATAATAGTAATAATGTCGCATTGATTATAAATAACCGACTAGACTTGGCCACATTCCACGGATTTTACGCTATTTTTAATGCCATTCACTGGTGGCGCTGGCTAATGACTATTTATGAGCATCTCTTATACGTAGATGCTATAGAAAGTGGAATTATAGTAATAACTTTGAGAACAGATCAGAGAATATATGGTAATCAGGCTCTTCATCAACCCCTTGAAAATCAGAAAAATAAATAAGGAAATATGTCCACTTCTATCATTCTCTCTCACTGCCAAGTTCAAATATCTGCCATATTTATGAAGACATTTCCAAGCACCTTAAACCGCAATTTATGCTACCCCGATGCTCAAGTTTTGTGAAATCCTTTAAACCGATTTCTGGAAAAGCAAATACAGCAGGGCCATAAAGAATCTCTACCAACACAGCGAGAAGAAACCAGTTTCTCACGACCATAAAAAACGATAAAAAAGCGAACTCGCCGTTCGATCTGGAAGTAAAATAAAAAATAAAAGACCGCAGCGAAGAACAAGCCACACGAGTCGGGGCCCTAACACTCGGGTCCACGTAGAGAACTCTCCAAGGATTGAGTGAGTCGAGAGTCGAGACTTCCACTCAAGTGGGGGATTCGGAGATAAAAATAAACTCGCTTCGAAAGAAAGAAAAAGTCTTCGGCACAGCATCCCAGTCAAGTTGCTGAACTGGTTTTTTAGTAATACCAAAAACAAACGATAGCCGGTGCCCTTTGGAGACTTTATACCCCTTTTGTTGATTTTTTTCTTATTTTTTTCGTTCGATCGAAGCGATGCGGGTGTTGGTTTTCGATTCGTTTAACCCATTGATTGATATTGGTAATTTGACGCCATTATTCTGCAGTTGCCAGTCCGGATTTGGAAAGTTATCTAGTCACGAGGCCATGAACTGCATTGATCGGGGCAATTGAGTGATTTCTGGGGCCACGGGCCCTTCCCATGATCAGGCAATTACCCGGGCCCCCTGTTAGTCCGTCTATATGCATGCATATATCTCTTCATCTATGTTTGCCTATATGTATCCCCGCCCAGTGTCGGTTGCCATGTCGGGCCTCATAATTGTTTGGGCTTGCAATCAGCATTGGAAACGAGGGAAAACCCTTTCCACTTTCCCCGCCTGCCGACCCGGGTCCGGAGCTGTAAAATTGTTAATTTAGCTTCTGTCTTGTGTTAGTCACGTGAGCTTCAAATTAACTTTTTTGTTGGCTGCACTCTGATGGAGTCATTTCGTTGTAATTAACATTCGAGCGGGGGTATTGGGTACGGTTTCATGTGAAAATTTGATTGAAAACACCATAATTTGAGGGAGGGTGTGAGATTGATTTGGGGTGAGGAAAGGGAACCATTTGAGGTTAGCGTAAATTGCTGCATTTATTAAAAATTTGGGAAGATCTTGGAGTGAATTAAATAGTAATAATGTAAAATATCTTACTAAAGCTTTACCTTGGTAATTAAGATACAACAAGTATTTATTAGATTTTTTATTAAAAAGGTACCACTTCAAGAATCTATTTTTAAGATAGTGTAGCCCCTAGAAAGTGAAAACTTCTACCAAAACACGTTATATATCAATAGAAATAAATATAGAGTTTCACCTTGAAATCCCCCAACTCGTTCCACCTGCTCCACTTCTCAGGGACCTCTAGCAAAAAACAGAACAACAGCACGTTTCACACAACATTTACGCAAAACGATCTTATTAAAAGCCAAGATTTATTAGCATTTTTAAATGGAACTCTGATATCAAAGGCGACAATCTAAAAGCGGCAAATAAAACTGGATTTCAAAAGTGGAACTGACTGCAAGACAAACCCCCATCGGGCTGAGATATGTGTGCTTAGTTCATTCAGCAAAGAGCCCGAAAAATGCACAGCTAAACATGTGAAATGCGTTGAGAGCCAAACTATGTGTGGTGGCCAAGACTTGTTTTATTTATTTTGTGGGGTTTTTTTTGTGGCTTACGAAACCAACTTGCAGCCAAATGAAACAAACACTGAGCTTTGAGGTAGCAACAGCATTGATTAGGAAATGAATGGCCACAATTTGTAGTTGTGTCTTTGCAGTTCGCGGAGATACAAAGTCGACAACTTCACTTGACATGCTGCCCCAAACCGCACACACACCGCACCGCACCCAGTCTCAAATTCTTGACGATTGATTCATAATAGTACATAACAAAAAACCTGTTTTAAATGCAGAGACACACATTCTGCATACACTGGGGAAAATGCACTCAACTCAAAGCGAAAGATACTTCAGCAAGCTAAGAACGTTCTGGGCATTTGTAACTTTTACTCATCAGAAAAACGAGTTGGGAATTATAACCTTGAATCTCTTAGAGAGGTGTATAAAAAATTATAAATAAAATAATGAAATAATTATGAACATTCCTAAGTAAAATAATACAATAATTAAATATTTAATAGTTATTCAATTTAATACAATACAATACTTAATATAATAGGTCCTATAAAAATGGAGGAAGCAATTAGGTAAATTATTTGAGATTAAAGTCAAAGAATAAAATATAAGGGAAATTACCTATAAAATATATAATAATATATATAATAACATAATAATATCTTTGTATAATAAAAAGTCCCTCACATCCCAAAAATATAATTTCCCAAGTGGAATCTCAAAGTAACTCACTCATGAGGCGTCATAACTCCGTTCTATTCACATCAAATCAGGCAGAACCCTCCTCCCAAGCCCACACATTCCACACATAATCCGCCACACCTGTCCCGATGCCTGTGGTTTTCTGATTCCCCCTTCTTGGCATTCAATTAGGTCTTTTTTATTCATAATCCCCCTTTGTGACTCATATCCTCGAGTCCCCAGAGCTGCAGAAGCCTTGCCGGCTCCTGTTCCATTTGGGTTTAAATTTACAAACAAATTCCCTTTGTCTCGCTTGATTCCCAATATTTATTCGTTTGATTTTTCACCATAAATATTATTATTTTTCATAGCAGTTGCTTTTGGCCAGCTGCTCTTTTGTTTACGCATATGAAAAGCTGTTGAGGCCTGATACATGTAATTGGCTTTTCACAGTTTGCATTGTCTGTCCCTGACATGCACGCAGAATATTGGAGTTCTATTAAAGGTTTACAAACATTGCGTATAATATATAAAAAATATTAAAAAAAAAAAAGTAAATTGTATAGGGAGTTTATTTTGCAAATATTATATTTAATTCAGAAAGCCTTAAGTAAATAGTTGTATCTATTAAATTGTCATAACACCTTCAAATTGTGAACCGTGACATCGTCTAGACACACCAAATTATACACACCTAAGAGTCTTGGCTACACTTCTGTGTGGGCCCGATTTAGCTAGCCTCATTTAATTTCATAATCCGAGATTTTCCACTCGGTAGCCGAAATGTCAAAGTTGAATTTTGGATTTAGTCGTCTGCGAATTAAGGGAATTACATGTGAAAGTTACTTTCGTGGAGAATATTTAACCTGAATAAGCCCGAAACCAGAGAACAGGCCAACCATCCTAACAAGCAATTTTGTATGCAAATCAATCCCAAACTGAATAAAACATCAGATGTGGAAGAAAGGGTTAAAAGAGGCCCCTCATGAACTGAACCCAACCAAAATTCAACGCAAAACTCTGTGAAAAGATTCGTCTCGCTCTTTTTTTGCTTTATTTTTTGCATGCTAATTGAGATTTTTTATCGGATTTGCGTACGCATTTTTGTAGGTTCTCGGTTTTTTAGACCGACCGTCTTTTAAATTGGAATTTGATTGCAAAGATAAAGGCAAAGATTGATGGCTTCGAGCGCTATATGAATCATGCTAAAAAATACCTTCCCTGTGCTCAGAAGTAAACAAAGTAAATCATTATATATATTTTCTCTAGACAAATTCCTGGCAATTTGATATGCTTGATAATGTGGGATCTTTTTTGCGAGGCTTAAATACTATTAGTTATAATGCTCATAATTATATAATTATTAAACATATATTATCTGTAGACAAATTCCTGGCAATTTGATATGCTTGATAATGTGGGATCTTTTTTGTAGGGCTTAAATACTATAAGTTATAATGCTCATAATTATATAATTATTAAACATATATTTTCTGTAGACAAATTCCTTGCAATTTGATATGCTTGATAATGTGGGATCTTTTTTGTAGGGCTTAAATACTATTAGCTATAATGCTCATAATTATATAATTACTAAACATTTTGCTTCTGTTTTCTCTACCTTTCTTTGCAGGTGAGTTAAACGTTCTTTTAGAAACAATTTGCATGCCCTTTGGGCATATTCGTGAGTATGAATAATTTAAGCATAATTAAGGCAGCAGCAAAAGCCTCTCTGGACTAGAGAGTTCATTATAATGGATGGACCCTGGATTGGAACTCTCTCATGCATTATAAAAGATACTCAGGGTAGGGACAGGGGTCATTTAGGTTCGTTTTTTATGCACTTTTCAGTTGACTTCCCTTGTGGCAAAAAAATACAAACGAGGTTTCATGGGATTGCAGTCAATTGTTCATGGTTTTGTCCCCACAACGAACCATTGATGCATCAAAGGTGTGGACAATCAAGCCCATTCTTTATTCCACTACACTGCGTTTCAGCAGAATAAATTTCAACAAAATATATTCCGAAATTGTTACACTATTTAGTTGTTAACTCCGGCGAGAGCCACACATTTACTTGGCAAGCACTGCGCCCCAAAACCCATGTCAATTATATTTGTGACGTTTATCTAAAGTGACACCGCCGCAGCCATGCAAATTGCACTTAAATCGATTGTGTGGGTATCGGCTGTGGTGGTTCTTTTTTTGCCGGGTCGGTGGTTACCACATAGTTTGCATACATTACAGACGACTGCCATTAAATTTTATGGATTTTTCCACTTTTTTCTCTACTCTCAATGAGATCTGCTGCGTGGGCTTTGTGCTCTGCTTTCAGGCGAGCTCTATAAGTATATATATATGGTATTTAATTGCTAAATGGAGAATAAATCAGTTTTGCATTACTAAATCATATACATTGAATACCCCACTAAATGGCAACTAATAACCTAGATAAAGTTAGAAAGCAGTAAAATTAATTGTCTGGAAATTGTTTATATTTGAATGAGTAATTACAAACAATGTTCTGTTAAGTTAATTAAATAAACATGAGCTCAAGCAGCGCAAGTTGATGTTTAGAAACTTTAAGCTGGCTCTTCAGTGAATAAAAAATGAGATTTAAAGAGAAAAAAGATTTGAACCTGATTACGTTCCTTTAAGAACATAAAAAGACTTTCACAAAGCTGTTTGGAGCTTCAATCACATTTGCATTCCTTGCTTTCCTTTATTCAGTACCTTCAATCCGATTGACAGGCTTTTCTATTCACATTTCGAAAAATCTCCTGCTCAAGGAAACTTCACCTTTGCTCTACTTTTCCTCGTCGCAATGCACACACACTCAGTGATTAGAATGTAACATAATGATTTGTTCCCGGGAACGTGTCAGTCGGTATCTCTCCCGGTTCCTTTGGCACTTCACATGTCGTATCCTTCGTGTCCTGCTCACTCCCGCTCCCATTCCACGCTGTTTGCCTGGGAAAATTACACACTCATTTTCAGAGTGTTTACTTTTGCATACGAGACTGGGAGATAGTAGCAAGATGTGAGAGTCCGCAGCCTGTATCCTGTTGTATCCCATTTCCTGTTTACATATCGTTCCCATACAAAAAAAGAAAAGCAAAAAGTGAACTAGGTGTTTGCCTTGGGCCATAGAAAGGCACACAGAGCAGAGTACATTGTGTGTCGAGGATAACACGTCCTGACAAGTGAAAGGATGCTCCGGCATGTGTTATCCCCGGATGCTGACAAAAGCCAAGGAACAGAGTGCTAAGCTTTAAGGACTCGACTGTGTTAAATTTATCGATCAAGTGGCTAATATTTAAGGCAGATAAAATAAGTTTAAAAACTGCTTTCCCCAAACTCTTGAGTACAAAAGACTCCACTCCCTCTTCAACCTTAGAAGCCATTATCTCTTGTCACTTCTTTCAATCAACGCCTGCCTGCCAGAGATTTTAACTAGAAGCATCAGATTTCTAGGGTCACAGGGCTGAGAGGGGTGAGAGTAATGCTTCCTGCACGAGTGACCCAAATATTTTACCTAAGGTCACCTCCATTAGGCAGCTAATATCTATCTATAGATCTATCTGGCGGATACACTCCCGAGGGCATTTCCCTGCCACATTTCCAAGTGGCACGCATGCGCACCATAACTCAAACACATGAACGCACTTTGCTGGAAACTCAATTGCATTTGCTGGGGAAGGGGTGCCTAATTTATACTATATATTCGAGTATATATATGGATTTGAAACGAAATCTAGTGTTTTGTAGTTCAAGCACGTACCACGCACAAAGCGAAAAGTAGACAACAAAAAACAAAGGAAAACACTCGACAAATGGGCACAGATAGAAATTCTTTCGAACAGAAAAAATGCCCATGAGTGTGGCCCGAGTTTGGTTGGAAAGTTTTCGTATCCGATGGATACATAGATGCGCAGATACTCTCTCCGCGGACCCAGTTGAATTTCGTGTGCGACGGCCGTGCTTAAAGCCGACTGCAGTGCAAAACATTAACACGTCGCGACGGCATAAAACTCGTTAAATGAAGCTCCCCGAAGGACAAGCGACAGCCAGTCAGACGCTTATTTGGTCTGGCACCCATGCACTGCAAGAAAACTATCCATGTTGGCCATATATAAAATTATTTTAAATATAATTCATTAATTTGAAAGGATAGTGTTAGGGGCTGGTTAAATACCTTTCCTATAAGTTGGAAATAATGCTTGTATTTACATATTAAAATACCTTTAAAATCATTCTTTCAGTGCCCCTCCGGGCAATATGCAAATGTTGTTATTGAAAAGCTCTCCTCCAAAATGGCCTCGCCATGTCAAGTGAGGGGAGGTCACCCCATCCGCATCCGCATTCGCTTCCGCATCCGTTCCGGTGCCACCTCCTTCCGCCCAGAGTCTCCTTCCGCTCACCTTGTCACGTGGACATTGCCGCCTGGACCTCCTTCTCCTTCTGACAGCTCCTCCACCCTGCCACCCTTCCACCCTTTTGTTAATCGCCGCAGACAAGTCGTATGTCATCTACGTGGCCGACAGGATAACGTAACCTCGGCCAGTTACTGTTGTTGCGAACACCGCTGTGTGGTCCTGCCTGCAACAATATCACAGCCTCCTGCGGCAACCTGGCTTGGTGACAGGGCGAGGGGAAAAGCACTGTTTGATGTCGCTTAACACCCTGCAGACAAGTGGCCCATTTGAGGGACAGGAACACGTTCCAAGGACCTATGACTGGCATACGAAAGAGGTCTTCCGCCAGGGACACATCTGCCCATATGCATCGACACCAAAATGTGACATTATGGTGATACAAAGTGGAATTTAACATCGGGAATAGAAGAGGATTTTCAACACACAAAAGTAGGAATTTATAATAAATAATAGCAATATGGCTTTTGGGAAACATAGCTCCGATAAACTTAATATGTATAAAATCAGTTCAGTTTCAAGGAATTGGGAATGGTTCAGCCCATTCTCCTCAACGGCTGATTTATGTTATTGAGAAGTCTGATGATGCACCAGCTAATTTCACAAATTTCAGGGAATTTGTCTATATTTTTCCACAGCGTGAACATCTGGAACACCCTGCTGCAGGCAGGGAACTTGAAACT
Organism: Drosophila pectinifera; assembly: GCA_008042775.1. NCBI lineage: Eukaryota > Metazoa > Arthropoda > Insecta > Diptera > Drosophilidae > Drosophila > Drosophila pectinifera. Next base: position 30,977 of record VNKC01004231.1, on the reverse strand, counting down.
CAAAACACAAACAGACTGTGTAGTGTATCATTTAACAAGAACAAAACCCGATAAAAAATCCTTTTGCTGCAAAACTTATTTACTTTGGTCGTGCTCCATCGATAAATAAACCAGAGGAGGAGGAGGGTAGTGGAAGTGTGGATATATAGAACTTTTTGGCAAGCCAACTGCAACAGCAATGCCAAGTTTTCCGAATAAAACTTTATCCTACCCCTGCAGAGCCTGATAAAACAACAAAAAAACTGCAAAAAGGGAGGGAATGTGAACACTTAAATTAAAATAGTCATGGTTGATTGCATTTTGGTAGCTGTGTGTGTGTGTGTGCGATGCACAAGAGTCAATTGTTTATCAATTGAGGTACAAAAAACATAAAGAGCAAAGAGCAGGGCAGAGAAGGCAGCATGGCAACCACTTTTGTAGGGTTTTTGTGAGTGGATTCCATTGCCCTACAAGATACCATCCACAGAGATGACCTTTAGGTACCTGAAAGGGCCCCTAGGAACCGTCTAGTTTACTACCTGATCCCTCTCCCTCTCTCGCTCTCTGGGAATAAAGGAAAGACTGTACAAGAACCCCGAAAAATAGATTAAAAATGCATTAAATCGTTGATAAATTGCGTGAGAGCTGAGAATATGGCTTAGTCCGTTCTTCAATCTCGGTAGGTGTTGACCAAGTTTAAAGCGATCGTTTAGATGGGATCTAGCCTCGGGGCCTTCTATGATTTATTCATCTGCAATGGAGGCTGTCATTGTTTTCGAGTTGGCCCTAAATACCCATCCAGTACTCAATGAATGCAATTCAATATCTTCGCAGCTACCAAAAAGCTCAACAATATTTGCCTTTGTTTTAGGGGCCAAGTGTGAGACGTCTGTCTTTTGTTTTTCTCTCCACTATATATATATATACATATATTTTTCTTTTGGCACGACCAACAAGAGTTCGACTTTATAGGAATTCCAGTCTAGCGTCGTCCCATTGTTTGGCAGTGCTTTTGTGGTATTGGCAGTGGCGTCAGAATCGCTTACATATTTTTGCCATAGTTCCAGCGGGGAGACAGGGAAAACTATGCTGATGACGGAGCTTGCAAATGGAAATCGGACTGGGGAGCTGCCTTGTTGATTTGCTTTTAATTTTGCATAAATATGCGCGATTCTGGAGGCGGGGATTCGAGCAGGGGTCTGGTTCGCTGGATGCTGCTGTCAGCTGCAGTCTCAGTTGCTGACAGTCAGCACGGTGGATTACTGTCCTACACATCTACATATATGAATAACTATGTACAGTAGAACTTCTGAAGCTGGAACTCTAAAAAAAATAGATTTTTTTGATTACGAAAATATTATTCTTGGTATATTTATAGCCCCAAGAACACCCCATCTTTGCTTAAATTAAGTAAATAAGATGTAAGTAAGTCCCACTGTATTCCTGCTTATCTGCATATGGAACGCTCTACCCCTGACACTCTTTAAAGCTCGTTCCTTGCTGTCTTTGGCTGTGTTTAAGATTCATGAATTCAACAGTTTGTGCATCGCCTGCACTTTAATGTATAGAGTTTAATTCACAGAATGTGCTTGTGTCATTCCCGACTTGATTCGTCTCGGAATGGAGTGATCTCCTTCGCTCCGGAGTCTCATGTTTGTCACTTTAAACGTTTAAACGTTTAATAAGCGATCTCTTGATTGAATTAATATGCCATTGTTGACTGGACATGATCCCAGAAGCTAGTTAATTGAATTGAAGTTGCAGTTACAGCCCCAAGTAGTGAACTTTTCAACTTTTCCATCGCCTCTTAGCCCCTCAAGTGGCGGCAAAGAAATGCGGAATAGATGGAAAAATCTTTGAATAGATTGAGATTTATGGCAAAAGATTGAGGAAGTGTTAAATAAGTGTTGAGAGTTCTAAATGAACTGGAGAGATTTAACCAACATTCTCTTATTATAAATATTTAAAAAAATATAAATTAATATATTGTATAGTTAATTAAAATATTTTTTATATAAAGTATATATCCAGGACTTAATATTTAACCTTTTTAGTGCCCATTTTCCTCTTCCCTTTCATTTCATGATGAAATCCCACCCTTTGTTTGATGTGGCCCATCTCCTTTGATCCCCATCAGACATGAAGAAACCGGATCATTTTCCTTCATATTCCATTCCTTTTCTTGATTGTTCAGTTTCTATTCTGCAGATACGTTCCACAACCAAACACACACACACAGTCACACCCGCGATAGAGACCCGCACTTTGTGGGAAGAACTCCAATCTGAAAATCTCTTTCATCCACAAGTTTATCAAATATTTTCCATTTGCGCCTTGTGTCTTTTCCCGTTTTTGTTTACATTTTCGTGTTCGCTGCCTTCTTTCCGGCCTGCCAATAAAATACAAAAAGTGGAACGTATCCACACACCAACACCATACCAGCAAGCGCGCACACACAGATACGCGCGTATCTCACAGATACGCCGCCGAAGTCTGGTATTTATTCTCGTGTTTGTTTTGCGCTGCGCCTTCATCCCGCCGTCCGCTTTGCGCTCCGTTGGATCGCGTTGCCTGCTGGCTGGCTCTCTGGCTGCCATCCACAGCCACAATCGTAGGTAAAAACAGTTTCGAAGCGTGTTTCAAGCCGTCAACGTCAACGGTTCTCCGCCAGCGGACAACTGCGACGGCGCGACGTACCCAAGAGATACTACTCGCAGTATCTGCTCCCTCATTTTCCACTCCCAGTGTGTGTTTGTTCATTACGAAAGCGGTAATGCCAATAGATTGGTATAGCCAAGTGAAGCTAGTGCGCTGTGACATTCTTATCGAAAGATATAGCCCAAGGAGAGAGCCTAAAGATGCATCCACAAGATGCTCAGTGAAGTTTCAATCCCAAGAACTAAGAAATAACAATAATAAGGTCAAAATTGTGCTGAATCGAGGGAAAGCTTAAAGCTACAACCGATTAATAAATCCAAATAAGCAGTTAACACATATATAGCAGCTCTATAAAGATATATATATTAAAAAATAGCAAATAACGTAAAGAAACTCCTAAGTTATGGCCAATAAATATTAAAGAAAATCCCATTTGGCGCAAGAGAATCGCTGCGAGATTCCGCGCAACCGGGAAACAGAAACTGTAGCTCAATCCGACATCCAAAAACAGCACGAAATGCAATCCGTAATGCTCAGCGGAGCGCAGCTGTGAACATTTCACTTTCGGTGCATCCAACAGATACGGGCGATTGTTGCACGTCGCGGCGCGCCGCTCCAAATTTGCAACGCAAAGTTGGTTGGTCATTGGCTTTTGGCTCTTGGCGGCAAGAAACCTTTTGCACGATGCAAATGTCTCTGCAGGCAGAGACCCAGAGAGGGCGATAGAGAGAGCTAGATACTCGGCATCTATGAGATACTTTCCCGTCGTGAGGTATATAACATGCTAATTTGCACCGAAACTCTATGGGAGTGTTAAGTATCTGCGAGAGCCACTCGATGACGCCTCGCTCAGGTATTTGCCTAGGAGTATATATGCAAATCGACTTCCAATAAAATCGAAACGAATCGAGATTGAGATCGCGACTGAAATCGAAACCAAATCCTAAACGCCGTGAAGTTGCAGCAAATGTGAAAAAGATTATTTATAAATCATTACCTCAAGCTATGGGGTTTTCCCCAGCTAAATAGAAGTATTCAAATATATTACGCCGTGTTAACAACCTACGATTGAAAGTGACATCAGCCTCGCAACTTTATTATCGCGAAATTCCTCACTTTTGCACTTTATATCTCTCTCTCTCTTTGGTATTTATTCTCGATTTTATTTATATTTATACATGTGTTATTTTCTGTGTGCTTCAAGTGCCCAAATTACGTGCATTCATATCGCCAAGCAAGCGAGTGATACAAATACACAAATGAGATTACACTCTCTATAAATATGTCATACGAATCCAATTAAATGCTCAAATTAATTGCTTTGATTCGCTCAAAGTGCAGTGTATGACAGACATTTCTATCAAAACCAAATTGAGGCAAATACACAATGAAGTTTCCGGATTATGTTCCCAACAACATGCTGGTGGTAAGCATAAGCAGTATTTTCCTCATAATTAAAGTCATTAAGAGTGTGTACTAAGTGGGCCATAAATCAAACTGCTGTGACTTAAATTATGGCTCTCGAAATGGGTGGAGTACCCACTAGAACCAGTAGAACCCAGAAGATAAGCCGTAGATAAACCATCCAATGAATGTAGCACATGAAGGCCAAGTTATAGAAAGTTGGTTGTAAAGAAAATCTTCAGGGTTATGTTTACGGAAAAGCAGAGAGAACTTTCCGGCGCACACATGACAAGATTAATTAAACGTTATATTTGCCATAAAGAAAGTCTTTCCGCACGCCTTCCTCTGGCTGCACCCCATTAAATTTCCAACTAATTTCACTTGCAATTAAGTTAATTATAATTCTACCGCCCCCGTCGAAATGCATTAAGTCGGTCAAAAAATCCCGCCACATAAACATTTCATAAATCTTCTTTCATGTTTCCAACTTCCCCCAGCTGCTTGGTTTTTTATTTCTTCATGCAAGCGAAGCATAACCAAAAAAGCAAAAAATATCTCGGATTCAGTCTGATGCAAATTCATATACACCTGCAGAGGGCCCGGAGTGCAGCAGCAGAAATGAGAGTTTATAAATATGTATTATGGCCCACGCGACTAGCTCAAATTTGTATTTTTTGTTAGTTAATTCTGTTTATCTCTGTATTGTTTATTATTTATACTATACTAAGGCAGCCGCCAGCCCACGCGTGGCATCTGGGTTTTTTTTTCGTCGAGTTTTGTAATTGGATGCGTCGCGTTGCGTCTGTCTGTTAAAATAATTTTTGTGGCGCCCACCTGAGCCAGGCATGAAAATTTCGATTTAATTTTTATATTTGTTAGACTTTTAGGGGATTGGCTGGCTCGCCAAACGACAGATTTGAAATTGATTGCATTTTCGAATAGGTTTTTGGTTTTTTGTGGAGTGCTGCCGCGTGAATCACGACGGCCTGAATGCATGCCGGGTTTTGAAACAGCTTGGTGGAATTTGTTTTTAATTGATTTATCTCCTTTTTATATTGGATTTGTGTAATGATTGAGAGATTGAGTCGGATCTCTCAATTGAGTTTTGGCGTAATGGGGGTTCAGTTCCAGCCCATCTCGCCTGCTGTGAGGGTAAATGAAGTCAAACTAAAGTGATTTGTTAATTGCAGGTGGTAAATGGGGAGTGCAAATGTGTGGAGGCTGAGTGAAAACATCAATTAAATGCCAAATTCCAAAACCTGTTCAAATACGAGTCAGTTTATAGAGTTAAATTTGTAATTAACAGAGAAAATATAGGAAATATATCAATGTTCGTGTCTATTAAATAAAAACCATACAACAAATCTAACACGTAGGTAATTATTAATGATTAGTGTAGATTTCCTAGACTTCTAGCTTTAAGCAGAATATTTCTGACTTAAAAGAAAGTTCTCTAAAGCATATAATTAATTAGCGTATAGAATCCATTTATCTATTTATACATTCTCTTTTTTATAAGCACCAATTCCATGATATAAAAGTGCCTTCCATAATTCTTTATTTAGATACCATTTCTTTCCCTTTATCAATCACAATTCATTCATATACAAATAGCTTTTAGCTCTATTTAGTTCCGCTTGTTGTCAGGTGCATCCATCACAAAACCAGAGAAGAAAACACCCGCAAGTCACAGCGAATGCACACAGAACAACTTCCATTTCTAGCTTTATTTCTACTATTATTTTTATCACTATCCCACTAACCCTTTCACGGATTCGTGCTGGAACCTCTAGTGCATAAAATTGAATTGTTCATGGGTCTCCGTTCAAGGGCCTGGGATGAGTATGTAAAGGGAGTGTGGAAACGGAAGTCACATGTGCATTTCCGCCTGGCAGCCTTCCTTAACAAATTCCAATTAAAATATATTGAAATAAATTGAAAACGACAGCGTAGTATAGAGATATTTTATCTCTCTTGAAATGCCTCTATGAATTTTTGTATATTTTTGTATATTCAATTAAATTCTTAGTAAAAATCAATTATAAAAGTAGGAAATATACAAGGGTGCCACAGAAATTGTTGTTAATTTGAATAATACCTTTAAAAGTAAAAAAATTAAGTTAAGTGCATCTACAAAATCTATTGAATTTTATTCTCTTCAAATGACTAATTATATTTTTGTCATTAACTTTTGCAGGGTGATCGCACCACCTGGGAGTACCACACAGTGGCGGTGACCCGGGTGCCGGGATATGGCTTCGGCATCGCCGTTTCCGGTGGACGTGATAATCCGCACTTCGCCAACGGCGATCCCTCGATAGCAGTCAGTGATGTGCTCAAAGGTGGACCCGCCGAGGATCGATTGCAGTAAGTATCTGGAAGCAGTTGGGCTGGGAACCCGGCCGGGATGACTCAACAGATGTGAACGACCCTCCTCCGCCTCTCAGTGGGACGCACTATCGGGGCAGGAAACTAATTGTTGGCCGGCACGCTGAATATGCCCCCATGCAAGTTGATCAAATAAAGTGCAGACTAAGCACTTCCTCCTCTCCCCCCTAAAGTGAGCTGGGAGCATTAGGAATGCGCCTCATGTCGTTGACAATTGACATCGTTAATCTTGGGCTTAGAACTTATTTTTTTTTTGTTTTCTCTCTACTCCCTCGAGAGATAAAACCCGAAATGCGCACACTTCAAACTCACGTAGCCGGTCCCAAAAAAAAACGTAAATGTAATTAAACCAACGCCTTGGCAGCTCCATCTCTGGTCTTCTTGGCGATAATAAAAATTCCAAAGCGTTTTTCAATCGTCAGAGACAGACGGTTCGGCACGGCTTGGCCCTTCCCCAGACTTCCCTGGTGATTAAAAACTTGTCATAATCTGTTCTTCTTCCCAAGAAACTATTTACTCTGGCCCAGACATGCCGCGAACAATTTCCAGGCTGTCCCTTCCTTACCTGCCTCAGCTGGGGAATTTCAAAGGGAAAATCCCGCTGCCGAGGCTGGAAAAATGTTTGCCAAGTGCGCGGAGGGACAAGTGGAAATTAGCAGCGACCCATCATCACATGTCCCGGCGACCTGGTCCAAAGCCTTGTGGGTTCATTATGACCAAAGTTTCACTGTTATGCAGCAGACACTTAGAGAAAGGGTCCAGGAATTCAGTTAAGCAAAAAATAATGTTCAACAAAGGTTTACTGATCAGAATATTTCTTTTTGTTAAAGATCTGCTTTATTTCTGAATGTTTTTGTTTAAAAGGAAACCATTAAAAAGGTTTTTATTAGTTTATTTCGTTTTTTTGAAAGCAAACTCCCTTACCAAAAGGTATTTTAGCCTAAAAAGTGTTCATAAAGTAGTGATATAACTATTTCTGAGTGCACAGCTTGGTTTTCCCAACCCAACCCAGACCATTCCATGTCGCATTTTCCGCATTTTTTACCCGGCTTAATTGCTAAGCCGCTTCGGTCCGCTCCAGACTCAATGGTTCCCCCGAACGGCGAATGGCGGCGAGCAGAAAGTAAAATGCGGCTTAGTTTGGATAGGCGGCTGGTCTCTTCTTTCTGCACTCGTAGACAACTTAATTATGGATATGCTTCGCCTCAGACATGCAATATAATCTCTCCATCATTACCCACTTTGTCTGTACACACTTTTTGTGCTCGGTTAAAAATATCAGTACAACATTCTTGTCGGGAATTCGTCATGTGCTATTTGCTATCCGCCATTACATTTTTACTTTTCATGCCGCCACTTCGGTGTTCCGTTCCAAGAACGGTCCGTAATTGTCCGGGCCCGAGGAGGAATTCCTCAGAAATTCACGGAAGCCGCTTAGCAGACGCCTCGATTCACGGCTCTCAATTCTCAATTCTCGGCTCTCAGTTCTCGGCTCTATTACTTCTAGTCTAGTCATGCTGAATATCGCGGACAATTGCCCGTTTATTAGCGTATGTCTTCAATCCATGTCTAACCTGATTTCACCTGATTTCCAGACCCAGCAGTCTGATCTCTACCTGCCAGATCGCCTTGCAGTCCAGTGGTCCGAAACACTTTGTATCTACCGGAGGGGGCTTGAGTTTCATGTGTGCTGCTACTGTGGATTATTTTGAATACCCTGTACTTATAATAAACAGCAGGAGTAGGTTGAACTTCAGGTTAACTATGGGGTCTTCGGTATCTGATTATAAACAATTGAAATTGAATTGAATTGAAATGCATTTTGATTAGGGACAGTTGGGTGCCCCATGATAACTCATAATTAAATTTCTGATATCTTATGTGGGTCAATATGATAGTAGGTTATACTATATATGATAGATATACATTATTTCTGTACTATAAATAAAGTAATAATTGTAGATAATCGGTAGATCACAAGGCAATCAATCTTTAGCCTCAAAATACTTGCAAGTTGTCTGTATAAAAGTTACAAAATATGTAATTAACAGATTTCAATTTTAAAGAAAATATAAACTTCCAAGAACAACCTTAGGGTATCTATTAGTTGTTTCCAGCGAGAAGTGTTCTTCTTAATTGTGGCTGCAAGTCTAATGACTGTGTAGAAATGGACAAGGTCGTTGCTAATGACCTGCATATGAGCAGAGACCTGTACTTTGCTGGCTTGGTCACGATTCGGCCATTAGAGCGAGGTTTACGAGCCACCCGGCAATTACCGAAACCAGCCAAGTGATCCATATAGCCAACCGCCATTAAATCCACGCCCTTTCCCTCTCTTTGCAGAGTCAACGATCGCATAATATCGGTGAACGGAGTCTCTCTGGAGAACGTGGAGTACGCGACGGCGGTGCAGGTGTTGCGGGACAGCGGCAACACCGTCCAACTGGTGGTCAAGCGACGCGTGCCCCTCAACCCCGTCAATCCCGGTGCAGTGCAGCACCAGCATTCGCACAGCCTGAGCTCGGTCGGGCTGGTGGCCAACGGCAGTGGCGGAGTGGCTCCGCCACCGACCATGTCGAGCCTGAGCCAGCCCAACTCCCTGAACTCGTCGCTGGTGCAGAACGCCAGCGGTGGCCAGCCCATCAAGGTCACCTTGACGAAGGGCGGCAAGAAGGACGACTACGGAGTGGTGCTCGGCTGCCGGCTGTTCGTCAAGGAGATCTCCTCGAAGGCCCGCGAGCAGCTGAATGCCAACGGGTACAGCCTGCAGGAGGGCGACATCATCACCCGCATCCACAACACCAACTGCGGCGACACGATGAGTCTCAAGGAGGCCAAGAAGATCATCGATGGCTGCAAGGAGCGCCTGAATCTGGTGGTCCTCCGGGACATCACCAACCAGGCGGCCGTCAGCCAGCTGAATCTGAACAATTCGGCCATTAGCCACCAGCCGGCGGGTAACATCTACGCCAGCCATCAGGCCCAGGTCTCCGGCTGCAGCAGCAGCAACAACAACCTGGAGGATCCGTATCTGCCGGGCGGAGCCAGCTACTCCTCCCAGAATCTCTACGTGCAGCCTCCCACACGCACCTCCAACGGGCCGAGCATGAATGGCAATGGCCTCAACGACGAGAAGAGCAATCTCACGCCACGCGGCCGCTCCCGAGGACCCCTAATCGACGGAGTGTCCCTGCAGCAGCTGGACAGACCCGTGACACCGACGCGCGGCCGGAGCGGAGGCGCCGATGAGCCCCCGCGTCCGCCGCCACCAAGGGGCTCCAGTGGCGGAGCCGCCCAGGAGGACTTCTACAGCTCACGTAGGCAGCTGTACGAAGAGCGCCAGAGTGCCGAGCCGAGATTCATCTCGTTCCAGAAGGAGGGCAGCGTGGGCATACGCCTGACCGGCGGCAATGAGGCCGGCATCTTTGTGACCGCCGTGCAGCCGGGATCTCCGGCCTCGCTGCAGGGCCTGATGCCCGGCGACAAGATCCTCAAGGTGAACGACATGGACATGAACGGAGTGACGCGCGAGGAGGCCGTGTTGTTCCTGCTCAGCCTGCAGGATCGCATCGACCTGATTGTGCAGTACTGCAAGGAGGAGTACGACGAGGTGGTGACCAACCAGCGCGGCGACTCCTTCCACATCAAGACCCACTTCCACTGCGACAATCCCTCCAAGGGCGAGATGGCCTTTAAGGCGGGCGACGTGTTCCGCGTGATCGACACCCTGCACAACGGCGTCGTGGGCTCCTGGCAGGTGCTCAAGATCGGACGCGGTCACCAGGAGATGCAGCGCGGCGTGATACCGAACAAGTCGAGGGCCGAGGAGCTGGCCACCGCCCAGTTCAATGCCACCAAAAAGGAGATGAATGCGAACGAATCCAGGGGCAACTTCTTCCGGCGACGACGGTGAGTTCTATAATCTTTTAATTTATTTAGAAAACTTAATTGTTATAACTCTATTATTTACTCATTTGTAGCTCCACGCACCGACGCTCGAAGAGCCTGTCCCGCGAGAACTGGGACGATGTGGTCTTCTCCGACAGCATTTCCAAGTTCCCCGCCTACGAGCGTGTCGTCCTGCGCCATCCTGGCTTTGTGAGACCCGTCGTGCTCTTCGGACCCGTTTCCGACCTGGCCCGCGAGCGCCTGGCCAAGGACTTCCCCGACAAGTTCTCCACCCCGCTGCAGGACGACGACAAGTCCGCCGCCGGGAGCAGTGGCAAGTGCCGGATTGTCCGCCTCTCGAACATCCGGGATGTGATGGACCGCGGCAAGCATGCCCTGCTGGACATCACGCCCAATGCGGTGGACCGCCTCAACTACGCCCAGTTCTATCCGGTGGTGATCTTCCTCAAGACGGACAGCAAGCACGTGATCAAGCAGCTGCGCCACGGACTCCCGAAGGCGGCCCACAAGAGCTCCAAGAAGCTGCTGGAGCAGTGCCAGAAGCTGGAGCGCGTCTGGTCGCACATCTTCAGCACTCAGATCGCGCTGAGCGACGAGGAGTCCTGGTACCGAAAGCTACGCGACTCGATCGATCTGCAGCAGAGCGGCGCCGTCTGGATGTCCGAGTCCAAGGTGAGTCCTTCTTGTTCCTCTCCGGGTGCCCATTCCCATTCCTCACTAGTTGTTGTCTCCGTGTTTGTCCCCCGTTGTAGTTAGTCCATAAGTCTGACATAAGCATCTCCTGGATGTTGTGAGTCCCTCTGATAACCGAGTAATCTCTAATATAACGATGTTCTAACTGTCCGATAAGGTGATGGGAAATGGGGGTTACTGGTATAAAAACTTAGGAGATGATAGAAGATATTTACCTAAATTTAATGGGTAATGTCAGCTAGTTACAGGATTTAATCTGAGTTATTTAGATTATAAATTACTTTAGTATCAAAATTATTAGGTATATAAAAAGAACTAGTTTATAAATATATATAAAGTGCAAAATATGCGATATGTACAGGGTATATAAAATGGAATAGATAAAAAAACGATTTAGATTGTCTAGGTTTAGATAGTTTATATTTATAAAATATCTGAAAACCTTTACAATTAACTATGATATGAGACTCTACGCTTATGATTCAAATAACACTAATTACAAGATTATTATATATTATTCTATATACAACCCAGCACGTTTATAGGTCAGTTAGCTTATTTCCCACAAGTAACTACCGAATTTCAAAAGCAAACTAGAAAAGGAATGACTACTTTATAACTTTCAATTAAAAAGATACTTTCTTTAGTACAGAAACTATATTTTTTATTAAGTTTATGATATCCTTAGTTAGCAGAACTCCCCCTTTACCTAATGATAACCTTAATGATTTATTGTAGTGAACTAATTTTACAAACTCTATAACTCTTTAATTTCTACAACTGGTTATGGTCAATATTCTAATTTTTACTTTCAAAACTTTTTCTTATTCGTTTTTTAAACCACACACACACACACCAACCATGCCCATGATTGTTGTCTACCCGAAACCGAAATCAAATAAATAAATAAATTATGAAATGAATAAAAACTACTAACAGTTCCCCGATTCCCCCACCGAAATGTTGTTCCCTCCCTACATTGCCCAGCCCTGCAAGTTCGCCTGCTGCCGCCCCTTGGCGTCTACCTCGGTGCCCCGCTACTCCCAGAACCTGAATCTCAATTTCAGTCTGAATCCGAATCAGAGCCACAGAATCCAAGGCCACACGCCTCCGCCGCCTCGCCCCCCGCCGGTGGGCTATGCCCACAGCCAGAGTCTGGCGGAGAAGCCCCGGAATCGGAGGTCCTATACAATGGTGCCGATAATAAAGCCCGCATCTTCGATGCCCAATGGTTTGGCACCTCCAGCCGATCCCGCTCCTCTGGACAATGGCCTTCTGGATAATAATATCCTGTCCATGGAGGGCTATCACAGCTCCCAGCCCAATCTCATAAGCCAGAGCTACGCCTCCAGCCAGACCCCGCTGCACTCCAGCTCGCACCTGAACGGAGGCAGCGCGAGTGCAGTGAACCAAGTGAGTCACCCGAGTGCCTCCAGGGGCTTCCAGCCCGGACCCACTCCGGTCAGCCGCTATGGCCTGCGTCCCAATGCGCCCGTGGAGCGCCGGACGACGCCCTACTACTACCACGAGCTGCTGCTGCAGAAGAATCTCTTCGACTCCAGCCTGAATCTGCTGCCGGCGGATCAGGCCAAGAGCAAGAACAGCAATCTGCAGTTGGAGCTGGAGCACCAGCAGCAGCAGCAGCAGCATCTGCAAGATGCCAGTGCCTTGAAGAGGGCGCCGATGGCCAAGCCACAGCAGCGATTGATCGGCAGTGGTCCGGGCGGGCTGGGCCTAGGCCGCAGTGGCTACTCCTCCTCGGGCTCCCTGAGCAATCTCCTGGGCAATGGCAACGGGAGCAGCGAGGGCACCTTGGTGGACGAGGGCAACTTTACGCTGGCCTTCAATAATCTCACGAGTCAGATAGCCAGTTTGAATAACTCGAGTAATAGTAATATTATTAATAATAATAACTGTAGTGCCAGCAGCCACAACAACAACAACAGCAGCAACAATAACAACAGCCATCACAATAATAATAATAATAATAATAATAATAATAATAATAATAATATTCATAATAATAATAGTAGCAACAATAATGCTGATTCCAACAACAATGTTGGCCAAAGTAACGAATGCATTGCATGAGAATCGGTGTTAATTTAGTTGAAAAGAGTTCCCCAGAATGACTTGAGTCATTTTCCTTGGCGGCCAAACTGACTTTTCAGCTGAGTCTCTACCCCCTCCAGCCTCTCTCTATCTCCGGCTCTCTCTGTAATTATCGCATGTAGTTGTTCACTAAACGAATTAAATTATTCATAAGCCCAATCAAGCCCCTCATCATGTAGCATGATCAAGAAGAATAATCATATTGCTATACGTTATCTCTGTGTACATATAAATGTGTGTAACCTGTGAAGCTAAAAGCATGTAGAGAGCTCATGAATATCATATAACCCAGGGAGCCCAAGAAATTGTCATTCCACAGTAACCAGAGATCTTTAAAGACATATATTCGAACACTGCATTTGATACAAATATAAAACAAGCCCAAAAGTGCAATGACAACTTCCGCAACTCCTAACCCAAATCTACCCCCATTAATATTGAAAAATCCCGGAATATTAATTGACATATTTAGGCTTAAGTCTCAACATTTATGCAAAAATCTCCATACAAATTTTTGCCAAATATTTTTATAAAGTTGCTAACTAAATGTTTTTCGTTTCATTTGTTTCTTTTATTTACATACCAAAAAACAAAAACCAAAAACAAAACCAAAATACATCATCATGGTCATTTCCCGCTTAATCACCCCGTAAACTCGATGCATATATTAAAAACACACCGCCAAAATAATCAAAATGTCCTCGTCCAAAACTAAAAACCAAAAATATCCAAATATGCCAAATATATCTTGTGTTCGTCCATACATTACGTATCCCAAATGCTTCGCAATCGAACGCCGTTCAATCAATCAATCGAATCGAATCGAATCAATCATAAATTTTAATGTTTCATCAACGTTTCTTGTTGCTGTTCTTGCGTTTTATTTACTATCAAAAACAATTATGTTGGTTGCTCTCAACGCGCTAAATTTGAAAACAAAAAACCTACGAAAAAACCGCTAAATGAAATTAACTCTTGCCAAAAAAATGCGCCTAACGAACCCGATACCGATACCGACACCGCAAATATCCCAAAAAAAAAACCCCAGCCCGTAGAATCCCTCTCCGACGATTTCCTATTCCCCATGACCACCTCCCGACTCTCGTATGCATCAAGTCCCGAATCCGATTTGGAACTGAGTCCCGGCCCATCCGCATCATTGTCGCTTGGCAATTTGCCGCAGTTGGTTAAAGCGAGCTCAGATCCATCGATTGCCACTAATCAGGATAACTTGGATAGGGATAGAGACATAATTGGTGAAGGACTACCACCTCCATATACGGTAAGAGGTCGACAAGAAACCAACAAACCGAACAAACTCAAACTCAAACTCAAACTCAGTCTAAGAAACAAACTTAGCATGCGCTTCCACTAAAACCCAAAAACTTAAGAGGTTTCCAAGCGCCCAAACTCAACTCCATTAAAATAACAAATGGTCAACAAGAATTGCTTACATAAAATAATATAAAAAAATACATCAAATCTCAAAATAAGTATTTTTTAAATAAGTTTCTAAAGGAATTAAATTTTAGTTTTCAGGGGTGCCACAGAAATCGTTTAACGTTTAAAATTCATTGAAAAAAGATGGCTAAAAGTATGAGATATGTAAGAAGCCAAATGCTATATTTATTATTAATATATTAAATATTTTACATTATGCTTTTGAGCTACATTTTAAGTGATTTTAAATCCACAACGATTTCCATGGCATTCCTGTATAATTATTATAAAACTATCTGTCAACGTTTCTTCATAAAATCTCCTTTAAATTCCAAATGTGATTATATTAATTTAAAATTTTGTAAACTTTATCATTTAAATTCTAGAAAATTAAAAAAATTCCTTTAAATTGGCTTAAAAATAAGGCTTTGAAACCGCAATTTTGTTGACCATTTGAATCAGTGTGCTAATCTATCTCGCCACCCACTCACGACCCTTGCAATGCACCTGCTGCAGGTACCCTACGACCATGGTGTCCCCGCGAATCCCAATCGCCGCCAGACCATGGACTCCAGCAAGTACAGCATCTACGGCACCAACGTGCCACCGCAACAGCAGCAGCAGCAGCCACCCGGCGGAGCAGATCCCGCTGTAGTCCGGCCACAATCTCTGTACGGGATTAACGCTCCGGACCTGCCGCCGCGTATCGACCGACAGTCCAAGCCCGGCGATCTGCCCCTGAACACTTCGGGATCCTCATCGCGAAACGGAACTCTGGGTCGCAGTGCCCAGGAGCGTCTCTTCGGCAAGGCCGTGGTCCAGGACGACGTCCAGGCGGAGTATATCACCCGCAATGCCTTGGTCGGGGCTGGCGGAGCCGAGACCATGGAGCGCCAGCAGCAACAGCAGCATCAGCAGCAGCAAACCCACGCATCCCTGGAACGCCAGGCTCGCCTAAATGCCCAGCTAAAGGCCAACGGCGGCGGTGGCGGAGGAGGTGCGTCCACCTACGACAGCGTGTCCAGCTACGACTCGTACAACAACACCCAGATGGCCATGCAGAACCTGGGCCGGCTGGGTCCCAATGCGCCCGACGATCTCAAATCAGTGCCAAATGCAAGGTGGGTTTATCGGATGTTCTATGATTTTGGCATTATCTATAATAAATCTGGGTATATTGCAGTGGTCGCCCCTTGCCGCCAGTGGGCCAAGGTCATGAATACGGCCGTACGCCGCACGATCATCGCAGCTTCGGCGGTCCCAACGACCTGAACCGTCAGAGTAGTCCAGGGAGACCACATTACCACGAGATGAATGCGTCCCGTAATATTGGTGAGTTATTGTTCAAGAAATAATTGTAATATTTCATTGAAGTAAATGTAATTAACGATAAACTATACATCTTTTAGATCCACGTAACGGCAACCCTCAGCGTCCTTCGAATTTGGGCCTGGAAAGCAGCCCCCGTAAGCCTTTGGTGGAAACGAAAACGGATTACGGCAAATACAGGTATGAAGGGTGTATCCCATTATCTTTTTTAAAGGTCCCCCCAGCAGGAACTGTATATATAAGGCGTGACTCTGTTAAATATATAAAGAAAACCATTTATTTTCTCTTTCTCCTGCGACGTCGTTCGATTTCAACTCACTTGCATGCATTTTGTCGACTGTGTCGTAAATATTCTCTTGTATCTTTTCGAATATTCCTTAATATATACTATATATAAATCTGTATGTGTCCCTGGTCCATTAGACGCTATCATCTCCATGCGCCCCATTTGCAGCACCTGCATTTGCAGCACTCCCTGTCGCCCTCGTCCTCGCTGTCGCTCTCACCATCGCCTTCGTCGTTGCCCGTGTCCCTGCCCATGCCTCTGCCCCTACCTCTACCACTTCCAATGTCTTGTGGTCTCCAACTGAGCCACCAGCAGCACCTGCGCCTCACCTCGGGCGGATTTGATCGTCGTCCGATCGCTGCACCTCGGCTGCATGCCCTGATGGCACCACTGCCACCTCCAGCGCTCATGTCCAGTGTCTCCGCCTACGATACGCTGGTCTAAGCAAGGATTACGAACGACACGATACGAATGCCATTTCATACTTGCAACTAGATTTTTTATATACGAAAAGCACTTTGAATGTCCCCGACCTATGTAACCCTCTCCGAGTTATTACAATTTTTGAGTAACCACCATTTACTCTTTATAATCTGCTCTTTATGTTCTAATTAACCCGAACTCCTCGCCTTGTGTATATAGAAGTCCCGCCTTAAGTGCAATAAACGATAATTATATTCACGACCAGACCCCGACTTTTGTATAATGTCTAAGCACTCGATTTTCAGGGATTAATATCGAAAAATTGGCACTCAAACTAGGACAAGTTTATGATTTAAAAGTTCTCTTTTCATTATTTATTTTAAATTATGTTCCTCATTTTCGATATCAATCCCCTGTTAATAGGTATTTATCATATTGTTGTCACACATGTCCTTATAATTACATGAACTTTTTCTCTTTCCGGCTTATGTTTTGTGCTCGTCAATCATCATCATCTGTTTTTGTACGATCACACCCCGAACCCACAACCACTGCCACCCATAATGCAAATATATATATATCACCCGATCCACGATCCCGCCAAACCCATGAACCAACAGTCGCAACAACTCCGTATCGCAAGCGGACTACAGCAAGCTGCCGAAGTCGGCGCCCCACGGAGTGGTTCCGCCACCGAACGTGACCAATGGCCAGGGCCAGATGAACGGCAGCGGGACGCCCAGCAGCAACGGCAGCGGTCCCTTCAAGCCGGTGCCGCCGCCTAAGCCCAAGAACTACAGGCCGCCCGTGCAGAGTGGAGGCAGCAGTGGCAGCGGAGGCACCACTCCCTGGGAGAATGGGGTAAGTTTATCGGTGGATTTTAAATCAGAGCTGGTCAGGCGATCAGATAACTACCGTGTCCCGATTAAACTATATTTGTGAACTCTAAGCTAATTTGGTAACATCCCTGCAGGACTCTGGTTCGCCGCGCTCCCCTAATGGCTTCTACTATCCGCCAACTCCATCTCATCACCACTATGGCCAGCAGGCTACCCCTGGATCGCCCAGCAACGGGCACATGCAGCCACCGCCGCAGCAGCAGCAGCCCACCTACGGCGGTTCCAATGGTAACTACGGACAGGCACCGCCTCCGCAGCCGTACCCACCAGCAAATGGTTACAACGGCAACAGTCACCACTACAACGGAGGCAGTGGGACAGGACCCTACATAGCACCGCATCGCGGCATGCCACCGCCAATAGGTGGGTGCAGTCATCGCCTCTAAGGGCTCCTTTCGAAACTAATTTAAATGCTATCCATAGGAAATCTGCCGCCGCACACACCCGAGCGCCATGCCTTGGACCTGGCCGGGAGTCGAGAACAGCGGGGTTCGGCCTTCGAGCTCTATCGTAAACCGCAAATCGGAGCTGCCGCTGGGCACCATCACAACATGAGGTGAGTCCACGCCAGATTCTAGTAATCCCCACCCTCTGATAGATTTATTGTCCCTCCAAGAGGAGAGCTTCCTCCCAAGTAAAAAAAAAAGAGAACACACACAAAAAACATACAGAAATCTTCTTGATCCCTCTCTCGATTTTCAACATTTGTGTTAACGAAAAATGTTTTATATTCTTGTTAAATGCCATTTTAATAACTTACAATAATCGGCCGAGCATTCAGTCAATCAGTCAGCCAAACAATCAGTCAATCAATCAATCATTATGCCAATCTATTCATACTTTCATACGGTTGCTGGTCATTACAAATTATTCAATGCAAAATTTTCACGAAAAACGCACAACAACGAAACCAAATCGCATATATTACATAAATTAAATAATTATTATTGTATTTTGCAATAACCAAAATTATTAACCAAACTATAAAGCTTAACAAAATTCTTTATAAAGAAAGATGTAAAAAGTTGAGCGCTTCCCGCTCTTAAAATATCAAAACGGAAATAAAACATTTTTCGGGTTAACGTCTACTTGCCATTTTTTAACTATAAAGTACAGATATTCGTATCCACATTTCTCTACTCTTAAACTCAAACTTGTACTACTTACTATACGTTTTATGATCAGGCTTTTAGCTGATTGTTTTACCATAACTTTACTCTCAATACACTTCTCGGGTATTTCGAAAGTTAAACTTGAATCTAACTACGGTTTTGGGTAAACTCAACCACAAATAATAATGACTAACAACAAAATTCTTTATGGTAACTGGTATTTACTTTTCTCTACAGTTTTGGTTAATTTGCAAAGTATTCTATAAACAAAATATACTTAGTTATTTTAAATATGCGCTTGTGTGTCTTTAGCGAATGTTTTGCAGGAATAAATCGCGTTTTTGAGACAGGGTTGTATTAAATAATCATAGCTTAAAGATCAAAGTAGAACAAGAGCAAAAATATGTCAAAATTAAATAAAAATCCTTGGATATTTTTGATATCTCCCCATATTGATCTTTAAAAGAATCCTTAATGGTTGGAGCTCAGCTTCACCTTAAAGTAACTCAACTCCCTGGAGTTTAGATCCCTGAAATAGCTGATTACAGAAACCGAACTCTCTTGAGACCCCTTGCTAACCACGTACATAAATTCCGAATCACATAACAACCCTTTAGCGAGATGGAGCCGTACGATGAGCGTTACGACGATTACTACGCCATGCCGCCGCCCTCCAATCATCCTCCCCCAGGACACCCCATGCACCGATCCCGCTCTGCTCCGCGTTATCCCCACGAGCGGCCACCTTCCGCCCAAGATCCCAATTATTACGGCCACTATGGCACCGCCAGGGGCCACAGCCAGCCCCGCCAGCAGTATGCTGCGCAGGAATACCATCAGTATTACGATGACCATGGCATGGAGATTGCTCCACCGCCACTGCCGCCGCACAAGAAGAAGAAATCGGTGCTGAAGAGCCCGCTGGCCGCTCTCAAGAATGCGCTGATGAAGAGCACCAGGCCTCTGAGGCGGATGAACAGCATGGTGGAGCCGGAGCGGAAGCCCAAGGGACTGCGGCGCCAGCAATCGATGCTGGAGCGTGGAGTCCAGAGGCCCTACTACCCGGACGAGTATCCCACCTATCCGGCTGGCTTCGAGGAGCGCTCGCATGGCATGATGCCGCCCCATCCGCAGGATGTCTACTACCAACGCGGTGGCGGTCACTATCCTCCCCAACAGCAGCAGCAGCAGGAGATGATGAATAGCACCTACCAGAACCTGGAGGGTGAGGATATCTACGGGAATATAGGCAACACAGTGCCGCGAATGCAGCACCCCCAGGACAATGGGTACGGATACAATCAGTACGATCTCTATGCGAACCGAGCTTGCATTGACCTCGAGCGGCGGCAGGCGGAGGCAGCTGCAGCGGCTGCTGGTGGTGGCCGGAACGGAAGGAGGATTGTGCGTCGCCACAGCACCACCACAGCGGATCGGGGGGGAAACCAGGGAGGACCGCCTAGGAGACCTATGGTCAGTCCCGGTTACGAGCAGGATCCCCAGGACATCTACCAGACGCGCAACGGGGCCTACATGCTGCCCGACCAGCGAAGGGCGCCCAATTCCGAGGTAATGACCCGCCGGCGATTCTATCCGGGTGCTGCCAACGAGCAGACGGAGGAGGAACCGCTCTACCAATCCCGGCGCGAAATGCAGCGGGAAATGCAGAGAAACCACCTGTACCAGTCTAAGCGTGAAATGCAGGAGAGGATCAGTCAGGGCAAGCGCGACATGGAAAGGGAGTTCAGCCCGCAGAGCAGCAGCAGCCAGTCGGAGGCCTCCAATCCGGAGGCCATTTACCAGAGCCGAAGGGAGGCCAAGGAAGGAGCTCTAAAGACAAGAGCCCAGCTAAGGGATCAGATATACCAGACGAGGCGGGAAGCCCTGGACAGCATGGCGGAGCCGATATACGTGTCCAAGCGAGACATGGGCAGGCCGGCGCCCATCTACGAATCCCGCGAGGAGAGTATCCTTCAGTCCCGCGAGAACGAAACCGACGAGAAGAAGGAAAAAGAGGGCAAAACGGAGCAGATCCAGGTGGAGATCAATGCTCAGCCGGAGGAGCTGGTGGAGGATTCAACTCTCAGTCGCTCGGATCTGCAGAAGTCTTCGGATACGGTTATAGAGAATCCGGCGAGGGCGCCCCTAGTTCAGGACGAGGTAGATGAGGAGGATCAGGACCCGGCAGACCAAGCTGAAAGCTCAGCCGAGCAAACGGAGCAGGCCACGGCCATTGAAAATAATCAGCACAACGAGGGGATGTTCCAGCCCAGTGAAACGCAGAATGTGTCTAATGATGATGTCTTTGAGGCAGCAGACCAGGTCTCTCCGCTGGCACCACCACCAGCTCCTGTCCCTTCTCAGCCCCTAACCCCTCGATCCGGTAGAGCACCCTTCCACATCTCGAATATCTTAAAGCGGACGGCTCCGCCCCCCAGTTCCCCCATCGGCGACAGTTGCACCTCCATCGAAACGCAATACACATCGCAGGCCAGCCTGCCCGTGGGCCCACCCAATGCCACCAGCACGCCGTTCAGCAGCAGCATGTCCCTGCCCATCGCCGGACCCGTGAACCAGAGTGCTCCGCCGACCAACGGACCCTTTCCCGCGTTGCCCCGTGAGCCCAGCACTTCGCGAGGAGTTTTCGACTCGAACGGCGGCACGCTGGCGGACAAGCTGTGGCACGTTTCCCTGCAAATCCCACCCGGTGCCATTCCGGCCGGAGTGCGGCAGGAGATCTACTTCACCGTGAGCGATCCGCGAATGGGACAGGCGGTCGGGGGTCCCCCGCTGGACATGGAAAATGGTTGGTCTAACTAAAACAAAAACAACACACACCCTTCTCCGTATTGTATCCATCCACCAAAAAAATTAAAAATATACACACAGCCACTACCACAAGACTCTTGCAAGAAACTAAAGCAACCCACCACACGTGTCTTCCGTCCCAGATTTTGAGTTTTACTATCGTTTTTTATTTGGATTGCAGCGTTTTATTTGTTTAATGTTACTTGTTATGCGTATTATCTTTACCATGTGGTGGATGGTTATTTGCTATAGATAGTCTCATTAATCCCAAGTAGTCTATGGCGTTTTACTAATATGTATGTGTTAGCTTTTTGCATGTAACTCCATCTTCATTAACTAAAACTTGTACCTATATTTCAATTCTTTTACACTTTATTTCTTATATATGTTCTTTAAAAAATTCCCTAGGAGTATTGCCTGATTTATTGTAATAAGATCTTTTGAAAATTATTAGACTTCGCATATTATTTAAAAATACTGAAACTGTTCTATTCACCCTTTTCTTAAACTTACCTATTAGAACATTTATCAGGAATGCCACAGAAATCGCTTCTCATTTAAAATGATTTAAAACTGGGTCTAAACGTATTCAATAAAATATTCCTTAATCAAAATTCAATGTAATTTACTTTTCTTTTGTAAGTTATAACACTTTGAAGTATACTTAAGGACCTCATTTCAGGTAATTTTAAATTCGCAGCGATTTCTGTGGCATCCCTGTATATATTTGTCTTGTCTTGATTTGTTTTCTAAGATCTGTGCCCACTTACACTTCCCACTATATAACTTTATACGGTTGTCACACTATTAAACACAATTTGCATTTACACAACCCATAGAAATTCATCATTCTAATGACTAATTACTATTCGTTGTTTGCAATCGCAGGTGAGACAATGCTATCACCGCTGGTGATGTGCGGGCCGCAGGGCCTTGAGTTCCTGGTGCCGGTTACACTAAACATACCGCACTGCGCCGGACGGACAGCATCGCTGGGACTGGCTCTCAAGGCGACCGACAGCGAGAAGAACCTGCACACCGAGTGGGACAACATTGATCTGCCCAGCAACGCGGCGGCCCACACGGTCTCCGTGAAGGTGGACCACTTCTAATCAGCAGCACAGCAGCACCGCTCATCCATAAACTTAAGCTCGAACGATAAACGCAATTGTAAATAGATCCATAATATTATTTTAAGGCCGCAATTCCAGGGCAAGCGAACCGAACTCAGCAAAGAGATAGAGAAACTAGGCATTGCTTATAATATAACTAATTTAATTCAATATTGTCTGTTAATTGTGCCTTTGAGTGATCGTTTGGCTCTGCCTTTGAACTACATATATTATTGACCTAAAAACTTATCAATCGAATGCAAAGGATATTTGTAAAAAGCGAGACTAGAGTATACATTTCTTTAAAAATCATTCTGTATATTTTAATGCAACCCCAATTACTTTATATGATATATTTACATAATTTTAACACATTTTAAATGATTTATTTGAGATTTACTTAGCTATTCGCATATTGTTTCGACCCATGATTCATTTTAATTGCATTCAAATTGTTAATTGCATGCAAGTATTGCATGCAAAAGTTAAACATATACCATAAACATCTATATAAATCGTAGCGATATCTTTAGAATCTATACAAGCGCCTGTATAATCAGATAAAGCCCCTAGTATACAAGTATTTATACGCATTTTTGTATTAAAGAACTATACACACATGTGGAAAGCTTGGGAATAAATAAAAGAGCAACAATAATTAATACGAAGTATAAATAAGTTTAAGGGTCCCTTTTTTTCTATGTAAATCTTATCTTCTTTTCAAAGGACCCACCAAATATTTCATATCTCCTTAGTATTCAAGTGGATAAAGGTACAGCTGGGCTACATAGCTCTCCCTTATTTTAATTTTGTGTCGTAATCAAGATGACTCGTATTCTGAATCTCTTTTCCAAGCAGTTCCTCCTTGAAAGTTCACATCTTCACTTACCGTCTTTTGCTGTCATCAGATATAGAAAATTATCAACAGTCAAGTCAGTTAATTAACAAACTCACAAGTTGCTATTTTTATATACACGATATTTATTTGTTGTATACGTATGTAAAAAACTTGCACAGAATATGTATGTATATGTTTCAAGTGCATTGCTTCATAACGAAAGCTAACAAAGACTTGCAAAGCACTTTAAATCTTACAGATTACATCGAGTTTACGCTTCTAGAGATTTGATTAATTAAAATACAATTTAAAAAACTAAGCAAAGGAAACAATTAAACAGTCTGATGTTAGTCTGTCGAAGTCAATTCCTACGTGGCAGGCGCGGCTGTTGGAGTAGTCACTGCTGCTGCTACTGGGGTTCCTACTGCTGCTGGTGTTCCCACCGAGCCAGAGGTAATAGAGGCGGTGAGAAGCACCTCCTGGTCGGGTATGCCCGATACGGCCTCCTTCACATATCCGTAGATGTGCTTACGCGTATCGTTGACTACATCGCGCACCATCAGCATGAAGAAGGTCGTGTGATGGGGCGTCTCCGCATAACGCTCGTACTGATCTAGGGAATCCTGCAGCTTGAGTGTTAGGTCATAGTTCTTGCGCACCACATCGAGAATTTGCTCCTCCGTGGGTGTAGATAAGCCCTGCTCGGCCAGCCACTCCTTTATCTTGTTTTGGAAGTGCTTAACGATGGCCAGGATATTCACTAACGCATTCAGTAGCTTGATCACATCATCTTTGTACTCGCACTCGGGCATCGTTGTATAGCGAAGGACTAAAATAGGTAAATAAAAGGGATTAATGAATATATTTTTCTGGTATATTAAAGCCCTCAGCTTCTCACCCATTGCATGAATTTCCGTAAAGACCTTCTCCTCGCGGTTCAACTCGTAGTAGAGCTCATCGTAGCTATTTGTGGTGGCCAGGAACGTATCGCCGTACGTGATGAACAGATTAAATATATTTACCACCTGCAGTGACAGATGAAATATGTTGCACTTCTTCACCAGCGTTTGCTCCTGGTTGACCAAAAACCGTAGTAGCCCAATAAGCGCCGACCAGAGCTCCTTCCATGGATAATTCAGGCGCACGCGACAGCGCTTCTGATAGCACAGGATTCGATGGATCACACCGATGCATAGCAGATACAGTTCCATGGGGAATTTCTTCATCAAGTGGGACACGATAAACTCCACCAAGAGGTCGAGTAGAGTGGCGGCCAAGGGCTGGGACTTGCCCACCCGATCCACATTCAACTTTCGATGCCGCATCTGCGCCCGATGGAGCATCACCTTGAAGGTGAGGTTGCTGTCGTGCATCATCGAGTTGGCGTACTGATCCTCCGAAATGCAGGTGAGAATGAGGAAGCACAGCTTTAGGTTGGCAATGCTCGACTCATTCTTGTTGTCCTGCATCACAATAGAGCAGTACTGAAAGACGGCCACCAGCAGATTTGTGGGATACTGCGTGATGTCGATTATTGGGGCATTGGATAGATCCGGAACGGGTTGAGCGAGGCTTAAGGTATTACTGGGCGATGGCGGTGCACTGGACTCGGCCTGCGTGTGCGCCAGTGTCGTGATAAAGTTCCTATTTAGATGCACAGCCTCGTATAGGGCCAGGAGGAGGCCGTTGTTGGCCTTAATCTGCTGCACACGTTCGCATCCCTCGTCCGATACGAACATATTTCCCACAATATTTGAGAGCGATGAAAACCAGGAGGAGGACTGCACATTGTTGAGGCTCTGAATGTACTGACGGCAGAAGTCTATGAGTGACTGCGATATCATTTGCCCGTAGCTGGAATTATGATAAAAAGTTCGGCGTTATTATCGAAATATGATATGAAGGCGTATGTGAGTGATGTCAGAGTCTACACACCCATTAAGGGCCAGCTCATCTGCCAGTATGGAGAGCTGCACCACATACGGATTGGTGGCCTCGTGCTTGCGGTAGTTCACCAAAATAGTGAGCAGGATGACAATATCGTGGCCATGCTGGGTGCGGAACGTGGGATCGCTGAGGAGTCTGACAAAGGCGTCGAACATGCTGTGCATCATCAGGTGCTCGAAGAGCGAGTTTTGATTGACATTGTCCGTGCCCGTGACCAGGACTTGCAGCAATTTCAGGCACATAAAACGGGCGTTCTCTGGGACATCGCCTAGTAAAATGCGATTACAGTACTGCATCAGCAGCTTCAGCCACTCGTCCATCTTTTCGTGGCCAAAGATTTCGTTGAGAATGTTGATCGAGGGATCCGAGTTGGACTTTTTGAAGATCCCGTAGAAAAGGGAGCACAGTGTCTGCAGGCTGTTGCACAGCCGCTTCGGATGATCTTCTGGGGGAAATCAAGGAATATAGGTGAGTTGAGGTATATATACTGGGGCCAGCTGATCTACCCGTGTCCAGCATTTCGATGCATCTCTGGAAGAGTGTGTTCAGATTCGGCTTCACCACCTGCAGCTGTTCGTTGTTCAGTTTCCCAACCTCGTTCTCCAGGGCCTCGAAATTAGGTTGCAGAAGGAAGAACTCGTTCCAGAACTCCGGGCTCTCGCTGCTGGGATCCTCACCGCGGCACAGGAGCTCGTATATGTAGACCACCTGCCGTAGAATTCCAATTAATGATTAACAATGCAAATCACAGTGGGTGGAGCCTGCTCTACACAAACCTTCTCCTTAGGACGCTTGGTGGAGCCGCTGCCGCTACGCTTCCGTGAGGTCATGATTGGGATGTGGACAATATTGATTTATAGATTATAATTCAAAAACTCATAGTCTGCTTAAAATAAATCCAGGAAGTTGGCAAAGAAATTGGACAAATATTTAACTTGGTGATTTGGTGGAGAGCTGCCACCTGGCATGCTTCAGTACGTGCTAAAAATGACCTAATGGCTGGGATTAAACATTTTGTTGACTAATCAGTTTTAGTGTGTTTTTGTGCTAAAATATCATTGCATAAAGTGAAATTTAAATAAAAATATTATAGAATTTGTAGAGTTCGAATGGGAGCTCCAAGAGTCTCCAACTGTAAATAACTTATCGATAAGTTCGGCGCTCTTATAAAATATAAACACGGTCTCACTGGCATACAGCTGTTCTAAACGCGCAGTAGTTCTTGTGTTTTCCTTTCGCTTCGAATTTCACAACAATACTCGGCTAGTTGTATTGATTTATATAAATTACAATTAGTAAGTGAATATGTCTTTGGTGCGCAACTCATCCCGATTGCTGCGCTCGCAGCTGAAGCGTGTGCAGAGTGTGCCGGTGGCTCTATACCACGAAAATGTAAGTTTCTCTCCCAATTTCCAATTGCCGCCCGGAAGGTTCTTTCGTAATATCTAGAAGCCATATACTATATTTAAGACCCTACTTTGTTGTCGTTTTCATAGACAGCGTTCTAGGGGGCACGCAAGGCAATAAGGTAGATAAGAAATCTCCCGTGACTAAACGAGTTTTGTTGTTATTCTTTTTGCCGTTGACAGGTCGTTGAACACTACGAAAACCCGCGCAACGTGGGATCGCTGGACAAGAAGGATACCACGGTGGGCACTGGACTGGTTGGTGCCCCAGCCTGCGGCGATGTGATGAAATTGCAGATCAAAGTGGACGAGAACGGCAAAATTGTTGACGCAAAGTTCAAGACTTTTGGCTGCGGCTCGGCCATCGCCAGCAGTTCCCTGGCCACCGAGTGGGTCAAGGGAAAGTCCATCGACGAGGCTGGCAAGTTGAAGAACACAGACATCGCCAAGGAGCTGCGTTTGCCGCCTGTGAAGCTCCACTGCTCGATGCTTGCCGAGGATGCCATCAAGGCCGCTCTGGCCGATTACAAGGTTAAGCAGCAGAAGAAGGCGGCCAACTAAGGTGTCTGTGTGTGGAAACGGAATCTGTGAATGTGGTGGAGCGACTAATAAAAACTATAATAATCTACACAATACAATACAATACAATTCAACATATACTATATACATAGATACTTGAAATCAAGTCGTAGTATGCGATTATTCGCTAGAGCTCTGTGAGTGGTGAGTTAATTGAGTGTGAGCACAGTGGGTGCTGGCTAAGAGAAACTTCACAATCTAAATAAACTGCTTATTAAACTGTAATTTAAATTTTCCGGAACCAAGTTACATTCCTATTCTAATATTACTTCAATTTCATTTTGCCACATTTCTCTCAACCTATTCCACTTGACTTCAAGCACTTTTTGTGAACTGATTAATATTTTGATTGATTTTTTTTCAGATTGGCCGCGTGATTGACTGCTGATAAGTGCATATTAAGTATATAGGATACGACATTGATTTGATACTGAAACGAATAGATGGAACTGATCTTGTGTGAATGCATGTCCACGTGTGTGTACCTTAAAGGGGAACTACCTAGTCCCAAGAGCGAAATTAAATTATCTGTTCTGTTACGCAAAATATAAGCTTGCTTCGAAAATAAATAAATAAAACGTTCCCGTTGGAATTAAAAGCATGTGAATATTTTATTGCAACATTAATGAAAGATGTCCGGTTGTAAATACAAGCTTATACGGACTGTTCATGCTTAAGAGAGACGAACGCTCACTCCGCCGCCGCACTCGCCCTTGGCCTTCTGCTCGAATGCTGCAAGTGCAATGTTTACATATAAAAGATTTAATTGTATAATAAATATATAAAGAAATACTCACGATCGTCGGTGTGCTGGCAGTTGTAGTTAGCCATGACGCACGGGCTGCCAAAGGTGAGGAGTCGCTCCTTGCTGCTGTTCTTGGCTCTGGCACAGACCGGGTCGTACACCTCACCGCAGCTTTTCTGGCATGCGTCGACTGCCGGTTTCTTGTCCTTGGCTGGGGACGCCAGGACGACGGCAACCAACAGGCACACAACTATAAAACATTTTAGGAAATTGTATGTAATTACTGATTTTTAAAATCAATTAAAATGTAATTAAATACTATACTATACTATTGGTAAGGGGTAATTATGTCAGTGAGATCATTCAAAATAACAATTTAACCTAATGAAGGTCTGACGATTATATAAAGTAATATAAATCCACTCAAAACATTTCAGAATTATTACTTCACTCACAAACCCGGTGTTTATTAAAAACAAGAATAATATTTCATAATCCTCGACTATAAAAAAAAGCAAGTTTAGGGATGTTCCGAATGTTATAATAGAAACGACACGTTGGATCAAATTGCTTGGTTGCTGTCAGTTCTCTTCGAGCTTTATATTAAAACATGTAATCATTTATCCATAAATTACAGCCTTTGTATTTTTAATAAGTGCTAAAACGTGAAAGAGTATTTACCTAGAATGGCAAACAGAGCGAAACGCATTTTGAATAGTAAACGAAATTTCCACGAATTACAAATGAAATAAAAAAATTTCCTGTATCGCAAAAAACCGGCTTTGAGTAGCGTTAGAACTGAACTGAATTTTAGACAGCGAGATTGATCACCTTTATATACCGGGAGAGCTCAAAGCCCGGCTCATGAACAATAGAATACCAGCATCAGATACATATATATACATATAAGTATGTAGAATACGAATCGTATCTCTCACCTCAACCCACACACAATTCCGGATAGATGTGTATTAAAAACATCCAAGTAAACATAAAGTGCACTTGCTTATATGAGTATCAGCGGGATGACAATGGCGGGTCAACGAGATGATAATGATGATGCTATAGCAGCAGTACAGCCTCCGATGGAGAGCAAATTGGATGGATAAGGGGTTTGGTCAGGAGGGTTCTGAGCATGGGCGGTGCTTCAGTGACACGCGTCGCTGGCTGAAAATAGTTCTCATTATATTATTTTGTTTATCCATCTTTTAAAAGTCGTCAAAAGCAAACTTTGAACCCCAATTTGTTTTTTTTTCGGACAAAAAATGAAAATTCAATTGGAAATTCTTTTAAAATATATCTTCTACTGTTTAATATTTGGCTTTTAGTTCTTTTTTTTAAGCTAAAATTGTACAGAGTTAAAAGAAAAAATTATATTTCTTGTTGCGTATAAAGTTGATAGGAACATAAACTTTTTTCGGTGCAGCAAAGATGGTATAATGGTGATGCAACTGCAACCTATGACAATAATAGAATTGAAAAGGCGTTGAATGGTTAAATTCAATTTGAACGACAACCATTAAAATTAAAATGTTATACCCAAACTGGGGAAGTTGACAAACCTTAATTGGCACAATCCCGTGCTTCAATGAGTCAACTTCAAAGTGCAAACGTGCCTCTGAAGAGGACGTGATGTATCTTCACATCAAATATGTTTTCAGTTTCAGTAAATATGTGTGTTACTTTTAATTAATTAACGACATAGTAATTGCATTTGACCTTTGAATAAATCATTGCAAATTATTTTGTTTTAAGGAAGTTAAAGATTATAAACTTCTTATTATACACTTTTGAGAGTCCAAATTTTTGAGTCGGCAATTTAATACCCTAATTTTTTGGACAGGTCGGACCAAAAAATAACCATAACTGATCCAAAACTGCCTTAATTTCAATTCGGAAAGCTGTTCCATGTTAGTTTTTATTCGGTTAATTAATCTGCATACTTAGTTTGGAAATACAACAAAATAAATTTTTAGCCAATTTTTGACAATTTTAATGATGTAACCCCTTATAAAATTTTGAAAAATCGGCAAAAATTTTTATCTCACTTTTTTCAAATATTCAATATTGAAATAATTAAGATTTAAACGGCGATTCGGAATATGGACGGCATTTGGCTGTCATTCCATTTTTGGCGAAATTATGCTCTCCAGAAGACCGCAAGTATGCGGAATTTTGGGTCCTTTAATCGTCATTTTTATGTTCTAATTTTTGAACAAAGCTAAATTAAGAATAACCATAACATGGCCAAAACAGCCTTAAAAACAGCGATTCGGAATATATATGGCTTTTGGCTGTCATTCCATTTTTGGCGAAAATATGCTCTCCAGAAGACCGCAAGTATGCGGATATTTGGGTCCTTAGATTGGCGTTTTTATATCCTAATTTGCAGACAAATCAAAATTAAAAATATCCATAACTTGGCCCAAACAGCCTTAAAAACAGCGGATCGGAATATATATGGCATTTGGCTGACATTCCATTTATGGCCAAATTATGCTCTTCAGAAGACCTCAAATGCGGATTTTTGGGTCCTCAAATCGGCATTTTTATATCCTTATTTTCGGTCAAATCATTTTTAAGGCAATATTTTATTACTAAATAATTAAGATTTTAGCGGCGATTCCGAATATAAACGGCATCTAGCTGTCATTCCATTGTTGGCCATAATATGCTCTCAAGAAGATGGCAAGTATGCGCATTTTTGTGTCCTTAAATCGGCATTTTTATGACCTAATTTTTGAACAAAGCCAAATTAAGAATAACCATAACTTGGCCAAAACAGCCTTGAAAACAGCGATTCGGAATATATATGGCTTTTGGCTGTCATTCCATTTTTGGCGAAAATATGCTCTCCAGAAGACCGCAAGTATGCGGAATTTTGGGTCCTTAAATCGGCATTTTTATGAC